>BJBW01004923.1:0-217402 GCA_004320125.1 Scolopax mira
ACCTTCCCAGGCACTGAGGTCAGACTGACAGGCCTGTAGCTCCCTGGATCATCCTTCCAACCCTTCTTGTGGATGGGCATCACATTTGCTAGATTGTTATTTCAAGTATCATTATTAATATAATATTGTTATATTGTTAGTTCAAGGGAATGCTGTCTTCTCAAAAGTTCCTGCAACTTGTCATATATTTTATAGGAAAGTATTTTTTCAGATGATTTAGAAGGTTTCAGAATGATTTTTTTTAAAAATATTTTTAAAGTATTAATTTTGAAAGAGAGAATGTCTGAAGGCAAAGTTAAGCTTAGATTTTTGAGGAGTATTCATAGGTAGTAAGTGAAGTCTATGCTATATTTTTCTAATTCAGATTAGCCAAAAACCCCAAGATTGGGTAAGAGTGCATTTTCTCTATTTTGCCTGTTGCTTTCTTGCACAGCCAATGATGAATTAGTGGATGAGTTAGAAGGTGATTTTTTCAGGTAAGGTTCCTATTGGCTTCCTAGACAGGAAGAAGAGTGTGGAAACTCATACTCTTCAGAAGTACCACTTCCAATGATTGTGTTTGCTCAGTGACTTGTTGCCATACACAGAATGATCCTGCTCGCTATTGATGTTTTGTCAGACTAAACTAGTCTTTTTCACTTCAAAGAGATTCTTATTAACTCTGTTTCAAAGCCTGTGTAGGTGTGTTTTATCAAGTGCTGTATTGGCACTGTGAATTTTCTAAGAAACCCGTTTGACTTCTTGAGTCAATTATTCTGTTAAAGCTGCTCGTATGGTTTTCAGAACATGAATGTTATAGCAAAGAGGTAATCTTGCAATTTTCTGGCATGCTCAAGGTTTTTATGTTGTTACCTACGTTATTGTTCACAGAATTGTGGAGTAGTTCAGGCAGGAAGGCACCTAGGGAGATCATCTATTTTAGCTCTCCTCCTTGAAGCCTGGTCACCTAGAGCTGGTTGCCCAGGACCTATGCCCAGAGAGGTAGTGTAGGACTACCTTCACAGTAGCAGAGATTTTTCTTACATTTAAATGGAATTTCTTGTATCAATTTGTGCCTGCTGCCTCTTGTTCTGTCTACTGGGGAGAACCTGGCTCTATCCTCTTTGCTCTTCCCATTGGATTTTTCTAGACATTGTTAAATCCCCCTGAGCCTTTTCTTCTGTAGGCTGAACAGTCCTATGTCAGATGCTTCGGTCTCTAAATCATCTCAGTCGTCTTTTGCCGTACTCGCTCCAGTGTGCCCATGTCTTTCTTATACTGAGGAGCCTAGAACTGGACCCAGAAAACAAGATCTGTCTCACCAGTGCTGAGTGGTGGGGAAGGATTGGCTCCTTCAACCTGCTGGCAGTGTTCTTAATGCAGCCCAGGAGGGAATTGGTCTTCTTTGACACAAGGGCACATTGATGGCTCATGGTCTGCTTGTCCACCAGGTTCCTGAGTCCTTTCCTGCAAAACTGCTTTCCACTCCAGGACTGTACTGGTGCATGAATTTAACAGGATCAGGGTTTATATCCTGGAGTGATGTGAAGAAAAATGGATTAAATATTTAGTTGTGTTGCATATGTTATGTCTAGGGGAACAAAATATCCTGAGAGCATTTTGCTGGGTGAAGGCAACAGTAAAATGCACTCTTTTCATCTTCTCTTCTTACGCCTGAATAAACTCATGTTACTAAGCCTTTCTTTGCGTGTTGTGTGCTCCAGCTCCCTAATCATCTTGGTGACCCTGAAGTAAGCTTTCACAGTTTCCTTGTATTAAGGATCCCAAAACTGCACAGAATACTCTGGATACAGTCTCAGGTGCTGAATACGGAAGAATCACTTCCCTTAACCTGCTGACCTCACTCAGTCTCATGAAGCCCAATGATGACCTTGACATTTGTTGCTCAACCCTTCTGCACAGCTGAGCTCCGCTGACAGTTTTGTCACCTCATTTTACTCCATCCCAGGCACAGGATTTTGCACTTGTCCTTGTTGAACTCTGAGAGGCTCCAGTCAGCCTATTTCTTTGGTCACTTGATGACCCTCTGAACAGCAGCCCTGCCCTCAAGCATGCTAATTTTGCTATTTTCCACAGGCTTCCTTATGGTGTATTCTGTCTCTTTATTCAGTTTTTTTTATAAAGATATCTTCCCCTGTAGTGACCTCCAAGGAGCTCCACTACCAGCTGGACTGCAGCAGATCCAGCTAATTTTCCATCTGTATTACATTCCACCTAGTGAAACTGTATAACCACTTTGCTTACATGATACTGTGGGAAACCATCCTGAAAACCTTTAGTAAAGACCAGGTAAATGACACCTGTTGCTTTCCCGTCCATCAGCTTTGTAGTGGATCATCTCATCACTGAAAGCTATTGGATTGCTCAGGCAGGGTTTGCCCTTTGAAATTTGTGCTGATTGCTCGCAGTTACCCCCAGCCCATCATATACACCAGATAAAGAATCCAGGAGGGTTTGCTGCATAACCTTCCCAGGGACTGATGTGAGAATGACGGGCCTCAGAGCCTCCTTCTTGCCCTTCCCTTGTACCAGTTGTCAGGAACCTCCCACAACTACCACAGCTTTCCAAAGATCTTATAGTGACACTGGCCAGTTCCCTTAGCACCACCTTTATCTCAGAAGTTGTTTATTAAAAAAAAAAATAATCAATTTTCATCTTAGACACTGTGCATTAGCATATATATTTCTGCTTCTGTCTCATTCCCTGTACGCATAGATATAAAAAGAGAAATGTATGGGTTAATATTTATGTGGAGAAATTCCAAGTCAGTGGTAAGGGAACATAGATTTTCAAGAAAATGTTAAAAGAGAATAGATCTTAGATTCCTGAACTTTTTGAAGACAAAGGGAGTCTTGCAATTTACTTCAATGAATCCAAAATTTCACTCACAATATTTATGACTTTGTAAAATTTGGAACATAACCTGTGGAAATTTATTTGAAAATAATTCTAAAGTTTTAGAGAGAAAGATTAAAATTAATTTGAATTTTAATAAAAAAAACCAAAAACCAACAAAAACACAACTGAAAAGTTAGAGCATTCACAGTCTTTTCTTTGAACTCTTGTCAGATTCTATGAAAAAATGGGGCGTGTAAATGTAATGTATGTAAATTAATTTTTTTTTTTAATTGACAGCAGATCTTTATACTGGGTCAATGTTAACCCATTCATGTGACTCCATTCATACAAATTCTGTACATAGGATCCCCTTCTGACCAAGAATGTGTATTTTGTGTGTAATGGGCTAGAATCTGACCAAAAGAGATGATGTCTGTGAAAGTGAAGTTTCTCCTGGGAGTGGCATAGTGGTTGCAAGCATTTTATTTGGCCAGACTTTTGCAATCAGAAGTCTACAAAGAGTCCACTCAGATGATAAAATGGTATGCACACATTAAAGAATATAAATACAGTTAAGCACTAAACCAGTTGTTTTAAGAATGACGACATCAGTCATTTTAGGGCAATTTTTAAATGTGAGTCTCCACTTAAAGTGTCTTGTTGGAAAGGAAGAGATTGCAGTAAATAGTGTCCAGCAGATGTGATTGGGAGTCAAATGAAATGTGAATGTCTTCACTCTTGCAGTGTAATGAAGAGCAGCGTGATAGACAGTGGAAGATCAAGCAAATTGGTGGAACACTTAATTAAGGGAGATACAATTTTCTCACTGGTTTGTAATGACAGTTGTTGGAGCTAAAGACACTCGCAGGAGGAGAAAATTCATTTGGTTAATACTCAAGCTAGACACTATTAAGTTTCCATAAAAAGAAAGACATTTTCTAAATATACATCACTAGTCACATTTGCTGAGCTGCAAAACAGCTACAAAACATGCTTCTACAAAACCTTAGAAACGGGAAAGGATTAGTTTTGTTCCACATGAAGTATTTAATTCAGCTAAAAAGACATAGAAATGATTAAGCTTGAGCAACTAGGATCTTCAATCTGTTTTACAGAAACTGAAAATGAACAAATCCTACTTTTAATATTTGCAAATTTCTTAGTTGGGGAAAGTTGTATTTACTGTTGGCAAGAGTTCAGTTACAGTATGGGTGTGTTGAGTTTTTTTAAACTTCAGTTCTGCATCTCATATTTAGAAGCAGTTTGTTAACATTTGCTTTGCTTCTTCAAATAATGCTTGCTTTACTCCATATTAGTGCTTGCCCAATCAACCCAGGGAACTTTTTTCATCCTGTACTCCAATATTAGAAAAACTAATAGCAATGGTGTGATTTTTTCATCAACTTTTCTCTAGGAAGCAATATCTTCTCCTCTTACCGTGGAGGAATTAAATGAGGAGAGTGAGGCAAAGAGCCTTTTAGCATGGGATAGTGTGGCAGGTGCCGTCTCATGTCTGCATGGACCTCCTTCATGTGGGTCTCAACTATGTCTGGTCAGTCAGTCTGAAACCCTTGCTGAAAATTCTGTCAAATTTCTTAGTTATGGTGTGTCTTATGGAAGTGGCTCCAGACCTTTTCCAGAGTCTCAAAGAATTCCTCAGCATGGTTCAGCCATGGTACCATTCCGGAGGACAATGTATTCTTTCTCACTGTAAAAAGTATGTGAAAACCACTGAAGCATCTGATTTTGCTATGCTGTTCTTTGTTCATGTAATTAGAACATTGCAGGGCAGTGGCATTTGGATAGGACAGGATTCAGTTTCCTAAATGTATTTTTGCAAGTGCCATTAGAAACACTCTTTGTTGATCTAAGCCAACTACATGGGACTGGCAAATATGACACACTTCAGTGAGATTTGCACCTTCTTGCTTCTCAGTGTGTTACCCAGGATACCCAATGGCAGGTAAAATGGCCCTAACATCCAGCATTGTGCATCTCAGTCCCGTGTCTTGTGACTGGACAGATGAATTGCTCTTTAGGATCTTGTGCAATGTCTGCATCTCTGCAGCGTACAACAATTTAAGCACCTAGATTTAGGTGGTTGTAACCTTGGACTGAATCCCACTCTGGTTGCCTAGACTCCCATGAGAGAAAAGACAACTCTTCTAAGGTAAGATTCATCTGCACTCTTTGAACTGTTTGCCTTAAGATAAGTTACATCCTTAAAATGTCTGTTTCTCGTTACTCTCTATTGAGGGATGCTGCGGGCAGGTTTCTGTGCCCGGTTTCTGTGTATTCCATCCCATTTGTGTTTGGTGGCTCAGCAGTGCAACTTAAAAATGCAGACCGGTTTTGGCACAGAACATATTGAATCTTGTCAAATTCTTTCATGATACATCAAATTAATTTTATTCCAAATAATAAGGAAAAGAGATTCTGTCATAACCTACCTGCATATTTTTTAGATTAAAAAACATTCCAACTATTTTTGGTAATGGTTTGCTATTATTATGTATCACATCCTAATTATGGCTACTTATATTGCCCATCCAGGTTCTGTCTCTCCAGTCATATTTTGCAAGTATTATTCTTCCCTGGGTATTATTATTTTATTTTATAATAATAAAGTAAAAATAGCTCTTCCATCTACCTGAAGAGGACTGAAAAGAAGTAAAAAATGGAAATCTAGAACTTAAAAGCCCTTGCTCAAAGGCCAAACAGTAAGAACCTGAACATTAAGAACCTGAATCTTCCCTGCTAGATTTCTACATCCAGAGAACTGGGTGTAAGATACCTGTATTTAAAAACAAACCACCAAGAGTTTGAGAGGAGTGAATTTCCCAACTTTCCTTGTTCTATATAAGACAATATTAAATATCTAAATGTAATTACATACTTCAGTTTTATTTAAGATTTTTAAGTTTCTTAATGAGCAAATGGATTCTAATGTATGTACAACTGCTGTAGTTTTTATTCTATGTAGTAATCTCTGAAGTAAAAGTTTTTATTTCTTTTTATTAGTAAGGACTTATATTATCTGGGTGGAAAGCCTGAGAAAGATATTATTTCTCATTAACTTGATTTTATATGAAACCAAATTACATTAATCACTCTGCAGATATTATCAGCATGTGGTAACGTAATTAAAATAGGTATGTACCTTGTGATATGAAGTTTATTCACAGGTTTTGATTTAGCAACTTTGCCAGTAGTCAGAACATTAGTATGATGCTGAAGAATAAAATGCTATGTGAAGAATCACATCTTACTCTATTAGAAATGGAAAACAAGTAAACGTGAAGACAGAAAACATGGATTTGTGTTTGGACATAATTTGCTTCCCTAGCCCATTTCCAAAAGCAATCTCCCCCAACTTGCCAGTGCTAAGGATTCTTTAACCAGTACGTTTTTAATCACTCAGACCGTTTAAATCAGTTAGCATACAAACTTTTGGCCGATTTCTGCTTGAACACTGTCTATTTTTCTTTTCTTAACATTTCTAATAGAAAACAGGATCTTATCTAAATAAAATTAAAACAAAACAGACATCATGCATAATGCCCTATTTATGCTATGGAAATGGAACTTTATATATGAGTGGAAAATGATAAAGTTCAGTCATTCATTAAGAAAATAAGCAAAGCCCCACAACACTGAACATTTTACAAGTGTAATCAGGCTTTTTGTTATAAGGTACAGTGGTGAATATGTAACAAGGGAGGTCTGCTGCTACCTTTTTATTCTGTAGATGGAGTTGGAAAAGTCTCTCCCTCTCCTGAGGCCCAGTTTCACTGGCTGATTTCCCAAGGACTCACTGACCTTGGAGAGAATGCAATGCAATATTTCTGTAACTGCAAAGGAATGGGACATCAGGTTATTTGAGCCACACACACATGGTTTATTTTACTGTTGACATTTAAAGTAGCTAAGAACCTAACTCTAAAGATCAAACCTCAAATTCTGCTTTACAATGAGAGATTGAAGTGCATGCCTATTAAATATTCTAATGCTCTCTGTCTGAAAATCAGCAGCTTCAGGCAATTCTGTCAGGAGTGACAAAGTGGCCTTCACAGAGAAACTGGATGCTGTAGTGGTAATGCAACTGGAAGCATCAGAGATGCAAGTTCCATTTTGTGCACCAGCCACAGGCTGAACACTGATGGGAAAAGAATATTCTCTGGCTGTGACTTTTGCCTGATCATGTTAGCAGCAAAGAAAACCAAGAGGGTGTTAGGACCACAGATCATAACAGCCTTACCTTCTATGTATTTCTTTGAATTGCCAGATATCTCTGTTTTGTACAAACTGCAGATAATAGGCAGTTGGTTTTACCTGTGTCTCAAGCTTTTGGAAATTTGGGTATGGGCAACCATCTAAGAAGCAAGAAGGTATCAAAGCTTAGTTTTTATAGCAGTGTGACCGGACCTGCTGCCTCTTTTACTGCATCTTGAATTGTAAGAGAGAAAAATATTTTGAGCATCCATAGAAGTCCTGAGATGATAAGAACATTTTCTTCAAGCTGGTTTTCTTGCTTCATTTACAAATGCATAGTGTCTCTGCCTTGTCTGTCCCATTTGATCTCACTAAAGCTGCCCACAGACATGAGCTGCTTCTGTCATGTTCCACTGCTTGGCCTTTCACAAATCCAATAGCAGCTCATATTCTTTCTTTGTGCACAGAAAGTTAAATAGCTGCATCTTTTTCTTTTTTTTTTTCTTTTTTTTTTGTGTAGACAACTTATTGATCAAGAAAATGTCAAAACAGAGAGAAAGATATGACATTTTAGTACAACAAAATTCAATAATCCTTTTTGTGATATTTGTGAATGCTAATATGGAATGAAGGTGAAGGACAGACACTGAGATAAAGCAGTGGAGTATAACAAATCCATGTGAAGGGCTTAGTTCTACTAAAATTAGTTTACTGTTTCAGATTTGCAGTCATTCTAAGCAAATTTACCTAAGGAGTAAAGTTGATACCAACACCATAGCTGCTCATTATGAATCAGAAAATTAGTCTGACCTGAGACAGATTTTTCTGAGATAGCAATCCTGAAAGCAGCACTTTCGTATGGCCTTTTAAAAATTATTTCCTTTGTAATGGCAGACAAATTTGCAACACCTTAAACTTCTTTGTCCAGTTTGACATAGGAAACATGGGACTAAATACCAGCTTCCCGGCTCTTGAATGGGATTCTGTGATGTGAAGACAAAAGGAGAGCCTGGGTGCAGATCCTAGCCAGGCATGTGCAGAGCTGGCCAAGGCAGAGTCCCCTGCAGCCTCTGGATATTGCTGCTTCAGTGACTATGCAGGTTACATTTGGATAGTTAAGCACATCCTTCCTTCTTAAAGTTGGACTTGTCCAGCTAGTTGGTTCTGCTGAGGACCTCCAGGCTCTGTTTTAATGTATTAAATGTAAAAACAGACCTAAAGACCTTCCCAGCTTGTGTCCCATTTTTAACCTTATTTTATGCCTTATTTTAACCTGGGTGCTTTAAGCGTAAATAGTTCCATGGAAAACTGTGGCCAAGTGGCACAACATAATCTGTCGAGTTTTTTAAAAAAATCTCCATCATTGCAAATTGCAGGGACTCCTTGCTCATTTTTGATTTCTTCATTCCCACTGGCAATACTGAACTTCTTAGGTTAAATTAAAACCCTCTTTTTTTTCTTTTTTTTTTTTTTTTTGGCTTATTTTTTCCAAGTTATTTGCATAACAGGATATATAATTATTTCATTCAAACTTGCAGCAGCACGTTTGTTTACATATATTATTGTGACTGAATATTTATACCTTGCATTCCCACTGAATTATTTTTTGAAATATAAGTGAAGAAAATTCAGAGATCATTCAAATTAAAAATGTTATTTATTCATGATATGAATAGCATTTAACAGGGTTAGAAGCTCAGAATGAGAGTAATCTGTTACCATAATGAAGTTAAAATTACCTTGTTCATTTTGGCAATACCACACCTGAAGTTACATGTAAGGTGTTACATTTTGAATCTAGAGGTTGTGCTAGAGAATACATAATGCAAACCATATATACAAGACAATACATACTATCTTTTTGGTTACCATTTATGAATGTACAAAGTCAGACTTTTTACTGGAACATGCTAGGTGCAAGTTTTCACATTGCTGTTTTATCTTTGTTACCTTAAATACACAAATAATATCAAATCAGGTGGAGTATGTGTTGAACAGTCAATTATAACACAGATTATAGTTTTGTTGCATTGTGAAGAGTGTATATCAATACAGTGTCTCCACAATGCAATGAAACTGCAATTTGTGTTACCACTTTCTCTGAGGTATTTCAGTTTCCCAAATTATTTTAGATTAAAAGTCACATTCCTAGTAGGAATAAACATGAATGCTATTCTTTGCATATTTTTCTCATTCACTTGATGATTTTGCCACTGGAACTCTGCTTTCAAATTGTATGCTATTACAAAAATTTTACAATGAAAATTCTTTGATTTGGCGTTCCATCCACCAAAGCTCCTCTTCCATTAGCATTCTCTCAGTTTCACTGCTCACATATCTCCTCCTCTATCAAAAAGGTAAGGTATAAATTAAGGTAGTTCAAATCCATCTTGGACATATCAGTTCTGAGATATGGTTTCTCCTGTTCCATTTTTCTTTCTCTTTTCTGAGTTTTACATTTTTAAATGTATAGCTCAACACCAAGATTTGAATATTGCAATCAAAGATTTAATTTTTTTCTGTGGACACACATGGGCAATTATCGTGTCAAGGTATTTCAATATAAAAATATATCCCATTCTTAAAATCATGACACAACTGTTACTTAGAACATTTTTTTTTTTCAATTTGGAAAGGAAGAATCATTAAACCAATTTCCTAGAAAGGGAAAAGGGGAAGCGGTGGAGCTGTATGAGCAATAGTTTATCCAGCAGGTTGAGGGGAGTGATCATTCCACTCTGTTCAACATGTGTGAGATGGCAATACTTTGCTTATGGGCTCCCTAGAAAAAGAAAAATAGTGATGACTGGAGCAAGTCCAATTGAGAGCTGCCAAGATGGTCGGGGGCTGGAGTACTGTGCAAGGAGAAGCTGAGAGACCTGGATTTGTTCAGCAGTGAGGTGAGAAAGTGTTACTTCCGATCACAGGATGTAGGGGAGGTGGACCCAGACTTCTCAGAAAAGCATGGCTACAGGACAGGAGGCAATAGTCAAGTTGCAACAAGGGAAATTCTGACTAGATATTAGAAAAAAAAGAGTTCACGTTCATCACGTGAAGGTGATGGAACACTGGCACAGTTTATCCAGAGAGGCATAGAAATGTCCATCATGCTCAAAACTCAATGAGGCAAGGTCCCCTGTTCTCTTGAGTTAGCTGACCCTTCTTTTAGTTGGCTTTCTAACAGATGACCTGCAGGGTCCTTTTTAACTTCAGCAGTTCCATCAATCTGTGGATTTACATAAGCTAAGCTAAAGAATAATCTTTTCCTTACTGGCTTATCTGCCCTATCTTTTTGTTGTTGTTGGGTTGGGGCTTTGTTTGTTTGTTTGTTTGTTTACAAGCAAGTCAAAATCACATACCTAAAATTAATACACAACTCTTCTGCTTTTTTTCCAGCCTGAAATTCAAGGTTCTTGTCTCCATTGTTAAATGTCTTTGTCCTGTTTACATTATTGTCTCTGTCAGGAATTAATATTCCTGTTCAGTTCTCTCTGACTTAATCCACTAGATTTATATCATAAAGTACAATTGAAAAAAAAAAAAATCTCTGTTCAAAAGAGCCAAGAGCTGTGTCTTTTAATTTACTTATTTTATTTTAGAGAAATCCTTTGATCTAATGAACTGAACTCTTTGAAAAAGTTTGCATAGGGCAAAAACTTCCAAGCATGAGTAGAATAGTTTTGTTTTATTGCAAATGAATGAAGAAGTGTCAATAGAGAGACCCTAAGCACCTGCTTTTGCCACTGGTGTTAACAACACAAGGCATCAACTATGGTAGTAATAGAATAGGAGTATATTGTATAAGAATATCATAATATATGTACCTGAACCATATATTTTAGAAAAGAACAATCTTATCTAAAAATCAAGAAAATCTAGCAGATCTTACCAAAATATAAGATTCATTGTGATAAATTCGTTATGTTGCATATAATAACAAAATACCATAAAGCATATTATACAGAGTGGAATTACAGCTGAGTGGCAGAAAGGAGCAAAAGACTTGGGGATTAGAGTGAATAAGGAACAAAATAAAATTGCCTGTGCAGCAAAATGGGCTCTTCAGATTCTCCTTGGCTTCCTGGAAAATACTGCAGTAAAGAATTATAGACTAAGGAAGAGCAGCTTGAGTGTGTGTATTTCAGACAGACATATCTTAGCAACCATGATTTTTAGGGGAGTAACATTAGACTGTATCAAAGGAGCAATGATTTTTGAATGCTTAAAAGACTTTATTTGTGACAGAAGATTTAAATCACTTGTTTGAAAAAGCCAGAGCATAGTGGGAAAGTTTGTGAAATACTGAATCCATAAAAAAAGTGTTTTGGTAAAATGTCATCTTCCAAAACATGCTGCTGAAGGTAAGATAGGCAAACCTAATACTAACAGCTGAGGGAATGAGTCCAGAGTCATATTTCAAGGGACAGCAAATTTCCTCCCTTGCATGTTAATCTTGCTGGGGTGCTAGGACTTGGGAAGATACTTAGTCCCTCTGAGTATATTCTATGGGGAGTATTGGCTATCTAACAGACATTAGAAAGAGTTGTCTAGCCAAATAAAAGTGAAAATTTGTGAGATAGCTAGATATGAGTAAGCTCAGATAACAACAGATAACAAGGCTCAGAATGATTGTTATAAAAATGCTGTTTATAATGCTAAGAAGCTTGCATATAAATATAATTATTTAATATAAGGAACCTAGTTTTGTTTTGTTTTCTGGAAGATTGTTACATTAAAACTACTTTATTTGAAAGAAAAAAAAAAAGTAGGGGAAAACAGTTAGAGGTGGGAAGGTAGCCCTAATGTTGAAATAGTGGCCAGGATTTCAGCAGACCTCTCTATAGCACTTTGGCATACTGAAAAATCCTACTAGGTTCCCTGTAGTGCTACAAATCATAATCAGAAAGCTCACATATATATATATGTGACCCACATATATATGGGTCATTCTAGCACACCAAACTAAATTACTGAATTTCATTGGAAAGTGCAACACTCTTCCCATGGTCAAGCCTTGAAAACAATTCTTATTTTTTTCCCAGCTAGTGTCTTAAGTGATTTAATGTCCAGCTTTCCTGCTGCTGTTAAATGTGATAATGGGATTTCAAATAGAGATTAATTACTCAGCATCTAAAATATATGCAAGCAGAGTGTGTTCTAGCAAGCTATTTTTTAATGGTCAGTTCAATATCTACCCTCTTTGCAGATACCAAGGCTCAGAACTTTTCAATTATTTTCTTTGCAAGAGATTGTGGGGAGAAGAAGAGAGGGCAGCTGATTAAGACATTATCGACCATTTCAGACCAGCCCAGGATTTGCTTTCTTAAACCTCATAAAGATACTGCTTCCAGTCTTTCAAAAATTTCCCCCTCATAAATTCCAAGATATTAACTTCCTTGTCAGGGGATTCATTGAAACCATTCTGGCATGCTCACGCTGTTGCACACAAACCTGCAATGTCTTTCACAAAGAAATGTATCCTTTTATACTATACTTTGGCTCTTCCAACTCTTTGATTTTGCAGTGGGAGAATACTTTAGGGCAAATAATCTGGCAGATCTCAGGAAGGAGGCCAGTGTCTGGGTAGCATTACATTTTGTATGCTTTTCTGTTGCAATAGTTTTGCCCTTTTTCAGATCTGATCACAGGTCCACAGTACATAACTCTTTGATAAAGCTTGCATTTAAAAAGGAGTGTGTCCAGGACATGATCAGGCTGTTTCTTCATGAGGTGGTTCTCTGAGAAGGATAATCGATGGTTGGACTAGATTATCTGAAAGGTCCATTCCACCTTGGGAAATTCTATGAGTCTGTAAATTACCAAAGAAGGCTCCTGCTCACTAAGAAGCATTTTAGCGATGATCAGTTTTAACTAAGTTTTGGAAGACAAATGCAGTGTTTGTCAATCTTTTCAATGAGCTTCCCAGGGAGAAGTTTACAGTGGGTGTTTGTGGGAATTCAGTTTACTTGTTTTCACAAGTAAACACCGTAAAACTTGTACATAAAGCCACAGAGAATGAGAAATAAATATGTATGTTATGCTTCAAATTATTAGGCTGAAGGTTCCACATCACTTAGAAAATAATAATTTTACTTGATGGGCATATTACTGAAGATATAAAGATTGTTTTATCCTACAGTTACTGCTTTGATCATTGATATATATGAACATTGAAAGTGCCTTTCAAGTGTTAATCTTTTTGCTTTTCTCCAGATAAATCTTATTCAAGGTGTAGTCAGGTTAAAATCTAGAGAAGGGATTTCCAAATTTCATAGATGGACTTTTAAGAATATATACTTCTGTAGTTTATGTCTTAAGCTACTTCCTCAAGAAAACCCCTCACCTACTTGCACAGTGACTTGCACAGAAATGATAAAGTATCATGTAGCCGCTTTGGAAGAAATTATTTCCCTCTAAAATAGGTCCGGCAGCTGACCTGGGGAGGCTCTATGAATTTAGTCTGGTGCGTTAGTCCTTCAAAGATGGATTTCTGTGTCTTTCTCTGCATTTTGCTGGCATTTATATACTTCCTGTTCCTTCCTCATTTTCCTCAGAAATCCTCCTGACTTGTAGGAGGTTTGCCTTTTTCCTGCATCAGTGCTAAGAAGCACAAGCAATCTGAAGAGTGGAAGATTTGTTCTTTTGCAGTTTCAGACTTCAGGGGAGGCTGTGGATTATTATTTATCTTTCTAGCCAGGAAAGCCAGAAAAAAAGGGTCCCAAACTCTTTCAGGCTTCTGTGTGCAGCCAGCTGGGTGATACAGGCTCTCTGGGAAGGAAAGGGTGGTAGGTGTAGGAGGTGGGAGAAGGGCAACCATTGTGTTGAGTAGGTCGGGCTGTTTCACAGCCAGAGCCACAGCTGTTTTCAACAGGAGAGAGCTCTAAATGCATTAGTGAGCCATTTGGTGCAGGGAGAATAAAAGATGTGAAGAAATTGAGAGAGAAAAACCACACCCCCTTCTTTCACATTTGAACACGCTGAATTTTCAATATAATCCATTAACCTACACATAGCCTTTCATTAGAGCCCTTGGGAGGCCAGAATATTTTTGGCACTCTACTGTAATGAAAAATACAAGTGAAAAAACCCATAACTGCCCCCTCCCCAGCAAGTGAAGGGGTCATAGGGAAATTCAAATTTTTTCTCTGCGTATACCAAGAAGTCTTTGAAATTGCATGCACATCAGATATGTTTCACTCCATATTTACATGATTTTTGTGAAGAAATAAAAAATCACCCATAATTTACCATAATTTGACTACTTAGGATTCAATACATAAGGCATACACAAAGTCTTTTAAACACATGTAGTTAGGAAAACAAATACTTATAGGTTGGGAGAAATAATGTGGCTTTAGTTTGAAAGGTAGTTGGAAGAATAGACAGGATTAAACACTGTTTGAACCAGTAAATTCTTCTTATTTATCACAGAACTATTCCATTAGTTTCATTGAAAGCATCTGTGGGGTAATACAAGAACTTGCTGGTCATTCTATTTGACATGGTGGCACATTATTTTCCAGTTTCAGCCTTAGTTACTGCTACAATAATCTACATCATTTGCCTTAGTGTCTTTTTAAGGACCTTCAAGATACCAATTTTATTACCTTAGCTACTGTCTTAACTCTTTTCTGGGATGACATCAAGAGTGCTTGTAATTAACCAAGTGACGAAAAATACCATCAAAATTGTACCAAGTAATATTTTAAACAGTTTTTGAAATACAAAGTTCTAAAGCCTCCAATTAAAACATCTTTGAAACATGGAGAATAATCTTTCCTGAATTTTTGCTAGACTTTTTTTAATGTCAACATTATCCCATAGACACTTTAAAATTAAAGCCTCCACATATAAATTTTCCTACTTCTGTGCATTAATCTAAGCAAAAAAGAAAGCATAATAATCCTGCCAGAGATTTTTTTCTTTACAAAATACTTCCTTCCAGGTACCTGTTTGATGGCTACACAGTTCACTTGGAGAAGGTGCTACAAATTTGTGGAGAAAGTAAAACTGGAAACATTGTGAGATTTTACCTTTGATAAAGTCATTCTGATTTCTCCTGTGGAAACTGGACAATGGACTTTCATATGGTCAATGCTTTTAAAATTTAATACTGAGGTCTTATATTGTTTAATATGTAAGCTACGGCTGTTCAATATTTTACCAGCAGATTATTTGAGGACTAATCAGACATTGCAGAGGAGCTATACAAATATAATAAAGGGTATCTGAGTGGCAATAGAACACTGGTACTCTAATTATGGTTTTAAAATACTGTATTAAAAGCTTTATTTTTGCTTGAAAGTCACCTCTTATTAACTAGAGGCCACTGATTAAGAATTGCACCTTTGAACTGTTTCAACTCTGAAGAGTGTTTTGGCCACATTTAAAAAAATCCATGGTGAAAATAAATTTAGAGAAGTATATGCTATTTTTTCAAATTTGTACACAAATGGTGTACAAATGTATTATGATCTGCTTTACTATCAGCAGCCACAACTTGTTGCAGCAATAGTTTATCTTTCTTTCCAATAGCTATTTTTATAACTTCCAACAGTTCTTTGTGAGTTCAGAATTCTAGTATCAGCTGCTGGATGAGAAAATTTCATTGATTTTCCACAAGGTGGCATGTAAGAATCAGTCTGGCTGTATTTTAATTAATATAATTTAGTTAATATATACTTTGTATACGTCAAATGCATGTGCAAATGAAGAAGGAATACGTTTATAGGACAGAGTATACTGTGATTGGCGATTTAAATACAGCATAGCAAGTGATGCTCTATCACTAGATAATTATAGAGTTGACTACTACTACACAATTTACAGAATAATATTTCAAAATAAAATCCAACCTAAGAACCTCACAGTTACTTGTATCATGAAGTGAGATTAAAACCTGATTCACAGAATGAGATTCTGTGTAATTGTCCAGTTACTTTATGAGAAATTATTTATTATTATTTATTCATTATTATTTATTATTTATTCATGTTTACATTTTATGAAAAACAAAGATCAGTATCAATATGCTCTTCTTCAATGTAGATAAATAATTTTTAAAGCAGGCATATAGTTACTTATTCTTCATACAGTCATTCAATTGGTGAGTTACTGAGCAGTTTCTGTTCAAGAGAACTTTCTACTCAAAACAAGTTGCCTTACAAGCAGAAACTAGTCATGATTTTTCAGATAAAATAATGTTTAGCTAATGATTGATCTCTTCCAGTGTTGCAGATCTCCACATTCTCTAAGTGTCCTAGTATTGCAGTAATCAGAAAAATAAAATCTGTTAAACTACCACCAAAAAGTTGCTACTAGTGTATTTTTTTCCATCTTATTTAGAAGCTAAGTGGACAAGAAACCTGAGAAACAGAGCTTATAACAGATTTGCATCCAAAAAACTGGGCACTGATCAGAACTGAGTAATCTCCTGCAATTTGAATGGGATTCTTCCTGTCCTCTGTCATGATAACAAGAGTTGGATGTTTGAATTTGTAAAGCTTTTTACATTATTACAGGGATACAAAAACAACTATAAATTTCATATTGTTCGATATCAAGGAGCATCTTGTGTTCTGCCATCTCCAAGAAAGCAGGGTTCCATCACATGTAGTGGTTACTTGGTATGACAAATGCCATCACTCCGAACATTCCCCATCTTCCATCTTCTTCACCCTGGCTTTTATTGCTGACTGTGGCATGATAATATGTGGGATATCCTTTTGGTCAGCCAAGGCCAGCCACCCCAGCTGTGCTCTCCATGCAACCTCCTGTGTACCCCAGCCCATCCACTGGCAGGGCAGCAGGAAAATCAGATGATGCCCTGATGCTGTGTGAACACTGCTCAGCAACTACTGAAATATCCTCCTGCTATCAACACCTTCCTCATCACAAATCCAAGACATAGGCCCATACAAAGAAATTTAACTCTGTCCCAGTCCCCAGCCTTCAAAATGACCCTTTCAGAACCAAAGACAACACAACGCTTTGCACAACAATTCAATGCTGTGCCTTTTTTCACCAGTCTCTGCTTACTGGTAGGTAAACTCCAATGTCAGAAGGAAACCTGTTTTTAATATGGTTCAGCATTGATCCCTGATGGTCAAAGACCTCCTTATTCACCCTAGAAGTTTGGTGACAAAGAAAAACCTTCAAATATAGGCTCTTTCCTGACATTCATAACAATATGCCTGAAGTTTATTTTTAAAGACTGAAAACTTCTGAGTATTGTAGTAGACTTGCAGATCAAGAAAACTGGAGGAAAAGTTGTTGACAAAGGCTGTATCACTGTCAAAAAATGTATACATTTTTAAACAATTGATTATAATGTAAGTTAAGTTACTGAATAATTTATTAATGTAGTTTATTGAACATTTAATTGCAATCTATGCAGTTTATGCAATAAACATAGGTGAGTTTTTCAGTTACCTTTAGTCTTCTTTGCATATGATTGAAAACTTCCTTATTACAGATTTCATATAGGCAAACATGTCCAAGAATGAAAAACAAGAATGAAGAACAAGTTACAAAATACTAAAGGCAAAAACATCTCATCAATTTGACTTCAGCTTCAAAGCCCTGTTGGTCATCTTGTATTAGATTCATTGGCAAGTAGTAAATAAACTCAATCTCTTTTCTCTTCTGTGTTATGGCCCCTCCATACTCCAGCTTCCTATAAAAAGACTACAAACCAAACAATAAAATCCAGGTTTTTTCTGCCCCTCATTGCTGTTTGGCATGCAGTTGAAGGCAGAGAAGATTGCTGAGAACTTCTTAAGCCACGTCTGCTATCAAGGAAAACATACCAGGGAACTGTTATCTAAAATAGTCTCACATCTGGCACAGTTCATTACTTTTTTCCCCTTATTTCATCTTTTTGCACCTTTTGTATAATGCAGAACTTGTGCTTTTCAGCCTGCTGAGACATTTGGCCATCCGTATCTGCAGAGGGAGAACAACTTCCTTTAGAACTTGCCCCTCACAGTCTGTCTCTGGACCCAGGGTGCAAGATAACTCATTTTATCCATGGCAGTTGGAGGAAAAAATACATTCATACTATGGAGAATGATCTCATTCTTCCCACAAATATGTAAATTTTGTGGCCAATGTTTTCATAATTACAATATGAACCAACTTTTGAGACATTTCTCAATTTTAAATTGGAGAATCAAAGCAATCCATACAGCGATCAATACAGTGAATAATAAACTGTAAGTTTAGACAAATCATAACAAGAAATAAAATGGCACTTTAACCAGACTTCAAACACTGTCTACAAGACGTCTAATTTTATAACTACTCTGCAGTGGATCTCTGCCTCTTTCTACAAATGTGAAATACAATATAGCAGTACATAGCGATGTTCTCAAGTCCAGATCAAAGACATATAATTGTTTGCCATCTGCTAGGAAAAGTTCCTTGAAAAATATGTTGCCTTTTAAATTACATTACTCAGGAAGATTATTTTCCCCTGTGTGGTGGAAGAACAACATCTATCTAAATGAGCAGGGGACATCTATAATCATATGTATGCCAAACATGGCTTATCAAAATATTTACAAGGAAGGAAGAAAGTCAACATGCCTTTGGCAACCAAATTCTAAATTCAGAGTCATAAGCAACAGATTTAATTGTTTCTTTTTGGTTTGGAAGGGACCTTAAAGATCATTGAGTCCCAATCCCCTGCCATGGACAGGGACACCTCCCACTACAGCAGGTTGCTCAAAGCCCCATCCAGCCTGGCCTTGAACACTTCCAGGGGTGTGGCATCCACAGCTTCTCTGGGCAACCTATTCCAGTGTCTTGCTAGCCTCACAGTAAAGAATCTCTTCCTAATATCTAATCTAAATCTCTCCTCTTTCAGTTTAAACTGTTACACTTCGTCCTATCACTCCACTCCCTGATAAAAATTCCCTTCCCATTTCTCCCCATTTCTCCCTTCGTCCTATCACTCCACTCCCTGATAAAAAGTCTCTCCCTGAAAGAAGGCCCCCTTTCAGGTACTGGAAGGCTGCTGAAAGGTCTACCCGGAGCCTTGCCTTCTCCAGACTGAACAACCCCAACTCTCTCAGCCTCTGATCCTCTTCATGGCCCTCCTCTATACCTGTTCCAACAGGTCAACATCCTTCCTGTGCTGAGGAGCCCGGAGCTGGACACAGTACTCCAGGTAGGATCTCCAGGAGTACAGAGGTAGAATCACCTCCCTCAGCCTAATGGCCACTCTTCTTTTGATGCATCCCAGGATGTGGTTAGCCTTCTGGGCTGCCAGTGCATATTGCTGGGTCATGTTTACATTCTCATCCATCAACACCCCCAAAACCTTCTTCTCAGGGCTGCTCTCAACCAATTCTTCACCCAACCCGTATATGTGGTTGGGATAGCCCTAGTCTAGATGCAGGACCTTGCATTTGTTGAACTTCATGAGGTTCTCATAGGCCCACTTCTTAAGCCTGTCCAGGTGCCTCTGGATGGTATCCCTTCCATCCAGCGTGTTGACCACACAGCACAGCTTGGTGTTGTTGGCAAACTTGCTGAGGGTGCACTCTATCTCACTACTCATATCTCTGACAAAGATGTTAAACAACACTGGTCCCCAGTACTGACCCGTGAGGAACATCACTTGTCACTGGTTTCCACATTAACATTGTGTCTGAAACAGTTTTCTTAACCGAGAAGAACATTAATACTGAAATGTTGAAATTGGTCCTTGATGTGAGATTGTTTATCTCTGGAATTGATCATCACTGGAATTAATTCCTTGTCAACTAAAATTCTGTAGTAGACACTACAGTAGCCACAGTCTACTTTAGGCTCTAAAGGAAAGGCATTTCCAGGTTAGCTGTTGACATTTTCTCTACGCTTCACTGCAGCAAAAAATAACACTGGGAGTTCCCACATGCTTCCATTTTAAGAAACAAACTTTTCAGGCAATGTGGAAGAGAAGACAGAAGATGACAGAGGGCTAAACAAGCAATTAAAATCTGGAATGAATGAATGAATGAATGAATGAATGAATGAATGAATGAATTCAGGCATTGCACACAGTCCTATGTTCACATGCAGTGACAGTGAAGAGTATTGTGCATACTGCAGCTACTGATCTGCTGATGTTAGTGTTCTGGAGACATTTGACTCTTTACCCAAGGAAATCATATTGACAGCTGAAGGAAAGTAAGCAGCATTGGTAGCAGAAAGAATTTATAATTTTATGCCTGAGATGACTGATGTTTGCCACTTTTCACTAAAGTTGCTCCCTTAAGCTGTGATACAGAATTTGAGCTTCGGGATTTTTTTTCCTCCTGAACCAACTCCTCCAACCCCTGCAATGTGCCCACTTGCACTTTGGAGGTGAGTCAGCTCACAGAAGATTCCATTTGATTTTTTTTTTCTTTTGAGCAACCGGCTCAAAAAAAATTAACTTGCTGTCTCAAGATTTTCACAACTTTAAGAAGTGAGCTAAGAACTGTCAGGGGTTGTGCTTTTAACCTCTTATATCATCACTTTCTCTGTGCACGAGAGACCAAAGCTGGGGCAGCAGAGCTGTGAGATATTGCAAAGAATGAACTGGCTATTTTCAAAGCTCTTTCTCCACAGTGTGCCAGAGTGTGCATATGCCTCTTTGGAAAGTTTTTACTACAATAACCATGTATCTTCCTTGAAGCAAGGGATGAGTTATTTTCCTGTTACTATTGCTAAAACAATTGCAAACTACTGCAGTTAAAAAAGGGTCTAGCAGCTCACTATCTTTTTGAAAAATTGAACTTAGCTGCAATTAAGTAATTAAGAAATTCTTAGGCCACTTGAGTTGCTGTTTGTGACAGCTTTTATAAATGTATTAACACTGCTCTTCAATATATACGAAGGATTTCTATCCACTTAATGACTATTCCGAAGTAATTTTAACAAGAATGATACTTCTAAATAGGAAAGTGTAAAAGTCTCATTAATGTAATTATCTCAAAACCTTACAATATTTTTATGGTATCATCAAAATATTTAAAAAAATATTATCCTTTATTTGCTGAAAAAGAAATCCAGGATTGCAGTTTGACTATTTGTAATTAAATAGAAATACAGTGTGCTGAATAAAATTTAGGTGTCAAAAATTTAAGTGACTAAAAATGTTTTTCAATTTTCTGTCTCCGTGGAAAAAGGAAAATTCATTATTCATAATAACAGTTGCCATTCAGTGGATGTGTAATAA
The DNA here is from genome assembly GCA_004320125.1 of Scolopax mira. Classification (NCBI taxonomy): domain Eukaryota; kingdom Metazoa; phylum Chordata; class Aves; order Charadriiformes; family Scolopacidae; genus Scolopax; species Scolopax mira. The sequence continues at coordinate 21,258 of BJBW01004923.1, forward strand.
GAATGTAAACAAGCTGACTTTTTTGTACTTCATTAATGCTACTGACATTGCCCCAAAGCAGGTCAAATATTGTTGATATACTCCCCTGAGTTTATTCATCAAACAAGATGACTTGTTTCATTTGCTTTAAAGAGACAGATTTCAGTGGACTGAAATGTAACGCCCATTTGAAGCCTCAAATATAGTAAGCAGAGATAATGTTTTTGATGTCAAAGAATGTTACTGCTAACCCACCAAAACATTAGTAGAAAAGTGAACTTTCAGAAAAAGCAATTTTGTTTCTCTCTGCCTTTTCAATAGTCCTATTAGTATCTTTATAACTGATTTTAAAGACCTCTAAGCCTGAGAAAATACCCCCAAAATCAGATTTTCCTGTCTAGATGTGAACAAGGCAAAATTAGAATGTTTATTCCTAATAAGATAGCCTTCTGTTGACATACAGCATGCTTTTAAACAACCTGTAAATGTCTGTTTTCGTGTTGCTAGTGGCTTTTGGCTGTGGTTCCATTTCAAAATATTTTCACCTTTCTTTCACATTTCATCAGGCTTCAGCAAGAAGCTGGGATAGGAATTCTGAGACTGATCCTTTTGCTGCGTTTACTATATCTGGTATCTGAATTTTATTTGCCTCCCTAACACTGAGATGAGGGACGGAGGTGACTTTTTGAGGTCCATCCATATCTTCCATTCTCACTATGCCACCCTGAAAATATTTGCTATGATTTAGCTAAATCAAAAACTAAAATAAGTATTTTAGTACAATTGTACTGGGTTAAACCACAATCTTGGATTTATGAATTCAAAGCCCTCATGATTTTGACCAGGAAATTATATTAAAATGTTGTCTGCCTTGATATCAGGGATCTAAAGCTGGTTGCTCTCTCCTGCTATAACTTAATCTACACAATGTCAAAGCTTTAAACTGGGCTGATTTTAGGTACTCTGTCTTTGATATTGATTAAATAATTTCTAGTAGTCCCCAGTCATGAATTTACTGAGTATGCTTATCGAGTTTTTAATAAAGTTCAGTGTGTTCTTAATGGCAAAGTTTGTAAAACTCATATATTGATCCAAACTGTATTCTGGTTGACTGACTATAGGGATTACTAGAGGTACCACTATCTTTTTTCCAACCAGTACTACAAAATCAACAAAACAGAAATTCTCCACTTCAGTAACTGCACATTTCTGCTCATGTTGGAAAACACAACTTTTATTTTTCTGACCTCTCTCATTCCCATGATGGTAAGTGAAAGTAACATGTCATGTCATTCTTTACATTTTATTGAGAGGAAAATGTGTATATTAGAAAAAGGAGATTCTCAGAATAAAGGGTTCAGATGGTAGGGCTTTTTTTCCAAATTGTTTCTTTATCATATCTTTATCTGGCCCCCTATAAATCCTCAAATACTGAACTCTCTCCTTTTCTGTTTATTAAAACATTTTACTTTGGTGAGTTTTTTCACTCGGACTACGTTTGGCATCCAACTTGTCCAATCATGTCTACAGACTAAAGGCCAACATCTGAGCTACCACGTCGAAATCCAATTATTGTCAAAGGAGAAAAAACAATTTTCTAAGCCAAATCTGGCCTGTTTCAGAAGGTCATATTAGAAAGAAATAAGCTATGCTATTAAAAAGCTTATTTTTCTCCCTTGTCTATAAGAGGCATCCTTGATGATACTTCAAATGTGGAGGTCTACAGGATGGTCTCATCCTCTGTATTAATAGCCTACAGCCATGCTTTTAGTGTTTAAAGGAAGAGAATTTGACAGAGTCTTTAGGAATTGCAGACCATTGACTTACACAGCGGTTAGACTTGATGTGTTCATCATTTATTTCTGGGCCAAACTCTCAATCCTGCCCAATAGCAGATACTTCATCAGAAGCACTGCAGCTTGCTGGTCTAGAATGTCTCCTGAATAGAGCCCCTGTGTGTATCAGCACTCTGAGACTGAACAGCTTCAGTGGATTTTCTCTTACCTAAATGTAGATTCTATGTGTGAACCAGGTATCCTTATTGTCAGAGGAGAAAAAAAAAAGGCATTTTCAGGACATGATTCATCAGATCTAGTTAAGTGTTTACATTAGGATGCGAAAAATTCCCCAGAGATGCCTGTATCTCTCCATAAGCTTTTGTAACAACTCTACTGTGCCCTTGCTGGACTGCCTAAGGCAGATTCATTGCCTTGGCTGCTGGTAAGAAAGGAACATGGAAGGTGACTCTTCCTTGAAAATGTTCGGCAAGTATAAGAAAACCTCTGAATTGTTACAGGTATTTTACAATAGTGCATAATCTTTTAAAATACATAACGGACAATCAGTTACAAGATCCACATTTTTGAAGGAATGAAACTTACTACCAGTTCTAAACAAAGGCCTGACAATTTTGGAACTGGCAATGTATTTGGATTTATTAGTATTCAAATCTCAGGGTGGTACAGGTACACATATTTCTCAGAAGTAAGTTGAATCTTTTGTATTGCATAATCGCATTCTTTTTCTTTTTTTTTTAATTAAAAAAATTATTTTTTTAATAAAAAGAATATCAGCCCCCGGATAATATATATTCACACTGAGTCACTACGTATTATATCAAAGAATTTCTAGGCCAAATATTCTTGATCATTTCTAAGCTCATATATTGTGCCTCACAATTCCTGTTTTTCAGCCAAAAGCTTTGAAAATAAATCAATCATAAAAGTGTAGGTATGGCTTATTTCTCAGTGACAATTACTCTAGATATGCAAAGTGTTTATTTTTGAGCTTACCAATAGCTTCAGTTATGGTAAATATTCATTAGTGCCAAATCTACTGATGTAGTAGTGTTTTCTTTGATTCAATGTATCAAATCTAAGCTATTACTTTTCTGTGCAATCCATTTCAAATGATGCTGACTGTCTTTCTATAAAGACAAATAGCCTTGAAGAGCATGTTTTAGAAATTCCGTCATGACAAGAAAGATGTGATCAGTACTGGGGTAATTACATTTCTTAAAAGCTTTTCCATTCCAGTATCAATTAGGAATATTGTGACTTTCTTCCACTATCTCATAACACTTACCCAGAATGTGGTTTGTCTTTTTAATGCTTTCTGCTGTAGAGTTGTGTATTTATGATTACATTCCTCAGTGATTAAGTTCTAAAAATTATCTGGACTCCCTTGAATACTTGAAAACACGCATAGTAATATACTTGTCGAAGTGTGGAGACTGTCATCCATCTTACCACTCATCTCCCTGGCATTTGTAATTTTCAAAGGTTGAATTCCTAATTTGTGAACTTTGTAAAATCTATTTCATGTAATAAACAAAGAACCACTACATAAATATATGCATTTCCAGAGTCAGCTACTATTGCTGTCAACAGAGAAAGCTGAATTGCCTGCCACAGAAACAATAATATGTATTACTAAATATGTAGTAAATACTAAATAATATGTATTAGTAAAACACTAATATATTTGCAAGCGCCTGTATGGGTCATAAACCCTGAATCCTTATGGTGAAACTCTGTAAAAAACTTTATCATTAGAGGATACAGCTTTGGACCAATGTCTGATTTCCACCAAAAGTCATCAGTCCTGCATTCATAATGGAGAACCCCAAAGCAGTCCCAGATATACAAGTATGTTGTGCAGAATATCCGTACCTTTTGTAAAGCCCATGAAATGGCAATAGCAGAATTTCAACTTTCAAAGGTACTATTTACTCAGTCTTTTGTGAGGACATATGTTGCCTCTGTGATCCACATACTCCCAGATCTCTCTGTTCTTAGCTGATTTATTGTGGTAACCTCGAGGAGTATCTCAAAACAATAACCTGTGATGTGTGGACTACCAGCATCAGGAGCAGACCCTTGGGTGTACAACCTTGCTGTAGTGGAAACACCTCTCATTCTCAAAAGTGAAGAGAGTCCCGAGCATCTTAGTAACATGGTTTGTAGATCAATTATGCATTTTTACATGGCTATCCTAATGTTGCAGGAGCTGAAGATAGTTGAACAACAGTTGCCCCTACCCAGAAGATCAAATATCAGGGGCAGTGGTAAGCACTTATGATGTGATCCCTCAGCTAAGCAACAACCACGGTTTGTAGAGGTATGAGCTCTGGCAATGAGACACCATTCCTGATGTTTAGTGGCAGTCCTTCCAGAGTACCAGGGGGACACAAGGAGGACAAACTATAGGAATATATTGAGAATTAAGACATTAACAGAAAAATTATGGAGGCCTCTTGCAACAGGAGGCCAGGCTGACTGAGATGGAGATGTGAGGCATCCAACCCTCTGTATCCGTAATACCTCCAGATAAGCCTATATCAGAAAAGGCTGTTAGTACATTATACTTTAAATTAGCAGTGATTTATCAGATCAGGAGCATGGTTTTGCATGTACTTTGTCTTTTTGGAGCTGAATATTATTTCTTTATTAGTTTTCATCCATATATATAAGTAGGTCACTAGTCATTACCTATTTATGTTATGCCAGTTAGGAATAACTAACTACTACATTTCACTGATGGAACTGTATGCTTCAAATACTCTAGAGTTAGATACATGAAAGTACTTAATTATTTGGGAAAGTAAATTATCCATGTCTAATTGAACTGTCAAACTGTCCTGGATAAAATGGATCACACTTCTGATTAATCTAATTTCTTTAAATACACTGCTGTTTTTAAAGGTGTAAATCCCATCTTTTTGTACTGCCTGTGTATCTACATACACTCAGCCTTTGCTAGGGGGCAGTTCTAGTGTTTGGTTGATCCGAGGTTGATCAGAAACCTAAGGCTAAAGCCTTAATGCACTTGCTACTGCACACTTCAAAACCTGAACCCAGGTTCAAATACTCCCTTGGTTAGAGGGAGTTTAAAACTTGTAATCCCTACTGTGAGCTGAGCGTGGCAGCTGAGTGTGCGTGACATGTAAACACACCCGGGTGTGACATGTAAAACAAGCTCCAGTGTGGTAACCAAAGGCTACTTTACATCATACACCCATGTTTTGGGAACCTTAAGGCTGTTTTGACTGTGAATTTTCTCAGCTGCCATGCTAATATGTTTAAAGGTAATACCTGTTTCTCAGCTTCCTCTGCACTCACCTATCATCTCATAAGCTGTCAAATTCTTACTCAAGTGCTAAAATATGAATACAAACCCGATATAATTAAGTTAAACTTGGAGCAATTGTTTCTCACCTATGTGTTGCTTGGAATTTGCTTCTTGTGCGTGAAGCCTGAAGACAGGTCTAGCTTGTCTGAAAGAAAATCTGTTTATCTGCTCATATAACTCAGCGTGATAAAAGACAATATGTTTCTCTACAACATATACACTAAAGAGCAACTCCAGAGAGTTTTATGTATGTGAAGTGTTAGCAGGTAGCTGAATATTAGCGATCACATGGTTACCTGGGGCTGTGAAAGAGGTGATGAAAATCAGTGTTTAACTGACTACTCTTATAGACTAGATGGAAGGTTTGCTATTTGCTCTTACCCTGCTCTTACCACTTTTGGTGGCTGCTTTTACCACCTGCGTGGTGGCTGGTTCTCTGAGCTCAGAGAGCTGCCTGCTGTCATGGCAGGTAGCTGGAGGGCACAGACTGGCAACACAATTGAACAACATCTTAAGACCTCTCTTTTCTTTCTCTTGGTTAGAAATTGAGGTAATTGAGGTTTAGGTGATGTGTGCTATACAGTTATGGCAGCCAACAGGAGAGTCAAAGAAGTTCACCAGCTTCTAACAAAAACACAAAATGCATGTAGCAACCTTCATTTCTCTTTCCTTTAAAAGCCTAGGCATGCACTAATTCAATAATTCCTGAAGTCGTATCTGGCCTGAACAGATTTATTTGGTGTCAGAAATCTTGGACACTCTGCTGCGAGTTTTGATGTTCATAATATCAATCCATAGAGCAGTATTTTCTGTTCTTCAGCATTTAAAAATAAGCAATTGCAATTGCAAGATGCACTACCTCAGAGTAAGTGGCAGATCTAGAATTCTTCATATTTATACATGATGAGCTCTTTTTATACTCATGTGAAAAAATATGTAATTTCATGGATGTTTCAACAGTGCCAATCAGTTCATTTCAGAAGGCCGAGGAAGCTTTTGATCTTGTCTGAAAATTAATGAACTATTGAACAGAAAAAGAAGCAAAAAAAAAAAAAAAACTCTCATTTTTACTCTGTTAACAGAAGAATTTCCCATAAAGAAATAATAGGTGTATGTGGTGAATAGATACAGCAGATTTATTTCTCCATCATAAAATTCAAAGCCAATGAACATGGTATGAAACACAGAACTATACAACAAATGGAGAGCAGATGAACTCAGAGGAATGGGGGCTGTCACCAGCTTTGCTGCATCAAAGATTATAATGCTGTTACACATTTGCTTAGCGATACCATAGTCATCTTCCACATAATCACCCTGTTTTCTTCCATATGGGGTTAATAACATATAATCTTCTGGTAGCTACCAGGCACAGCCTCAGAATAACACAAAACAAGGTCTTTGTCTTACCTTAAAGGAAAAAGACTAGTGTATATATATATAGTATGTTTTACATTTTCAAAACCAAAACTGACTTTTCAGTAAACTTCAGAAAAACTTGGGTCAGCTCTTGCTTTTATGTTTTAATGAAATATCAGAAGTTAGCTCACTCAATTGGCTCAGTCAGAGCCAACAATTTTCCCCACCAAAGGCATACAAAACAAGGAAGATCTAATTTCAGACCTGGCAGCCTTTCTTTCCTCCATTAAAGTGAATCAGGTCAACTGGAGAAGTATTTGTTTGTGGCCTAATTGGAGTAGTGGTGGGCTTTCAGTTTCAAATGTGAAGCAGCCTGTTGAGCTGGACCCATTTGGTTCCTCACTGAAGCTTTTCAATTTAGCACTTACGTTATAGCAACATTGTGCATTTAACTCTAATTTTTACTCAGCCTCTGGTCAATACTGTTTTTCCTCTGTCTTTCATCTAGGAAAAGAAGCTGATACAGATTATGGAGATCTTTAAGCCTAGTTGCAGAGGCACACACTCTTCAAATCAAGTTTCCTCCTGGGAGACAACACTGGGAAATATCACTCGGTTCCTTTAGTTTTTTAATATCTTTCTCACCTTGCCCTCTGAAGGGGTAAATAAGATTTCATGTGCTAGCTATAGCTATCTGGAAGAAAACCTCAGCTGTCTCAGTTCTCGCCTGTTCCTGTGTGGGTAAGCTGGGAGGCAGGAAGGTCATAGTGATACATCCAGGGGTCTACGTTGGGTGCTGCGTAGCAGATGCCAATGTTAACTGTCAGAGAACAGGGTCAGAGGGATGATACCCAGGGACAGTGTTATTTCTAGGCACCACCTCATTTTGAGTTGTTCAACACCAGTCCAAATCTTGGCTATTAAATTAAAAGCCAACATTGTAAGATTTCTTACTCTGGTGGCATAGTCCCAGTAGTCAAAGAATATAAGAAAGATGTAACTTTTTTTTTGTGATGATACTATCAGACTAGATAATATTTAAGAAAAACTCCAAGCAAAATATTTGTGTGTCTAAACCCTGTTTTTACCAGCCATTCTCATTATTACCTCAATATTAAAACATATTCTGTCTCTCTGCAACTTTTTTTTGCTGATGGACGAGAAGCTGGATATGAGCAGGCAATGTGCACTTGCAGCCCAGAAGGACAATCACATCCTGGGCTGCATCAAAAGAAGGGTTGCCAGCAGGTCCAGAGAAGTGATTCTCCCACTTTACTCTGCTCTGGTGAGACCTCACCTGGAGTACTGTGTGCAGGTCTGGAGCCCTCAATATAAGAAGGACATAGACCTGATGGAACGGGTCCAGAGGAGGACCACAAAAATGATCAGGGGGTTGGAGCGCCTCTGCTATGAGGACAGACTGAGGGAGCTGGGATTGTTCAGCCTGGAGAAGAGGAGGCTCCAGGGAGACCTAATAGCAGCCTTCCAGTACCTGAGGGGGGCCTACAGGAAAGCTGGAGACAGTCTGTTCACAAAGGCCGGCAATGACAGAACAAGGGCTAATGGCTTTAAACTGGAGAAGAGCAGATTTAGATTAGATCTTAGGAACAAGTTCTTTGCTATGAGGTTGGTGGAGCACTGGAACAGGTTGCCCAGGGAAGTGGTTGAGGCCCCTTCCCTGGAGACATTCAAAGTGAGGCTTGACGAGGCCCTGAGCAACCTGGTCTAGTTGGGGGTGTCCCTGTGACTTCAGGGGGGTCAGACTAGATGACCTTTGAAGGTCCCTTCCAGCCCAGATGATTCTATGATCTGTGCAAGTTTCTTTAGATGTTTCTACTAGCCTAGTTCAGTGCTGGCCTATTGACCTATCAATATGTCTTCAGCATTTTTCTGTTAAAAAAATGGACCATGTGGACTACCTAGCCTTTATTGCATAGGTCTGCAAGGGTTTTGTCATTTACCTAACAAAGACTGCAAAAGCTAGCCCTTATTTTCTCATGTAAGAAAATACGATGTGTGGAACTCTCTAACGGAAGTAGATGTAGTAGAAGACTCTTCTTGTTGAATGCAAATCTGAAAAAGGAACCAGAAGAGAGGAACAATGGAAAGAGGAACAGAGATTTTTATTTTCAAATCAACCAACTGCAATGTGATTGTATTTGTAGGCAGTAAATCACAGGTGCAGACTTTCACTGACTGTTGCAGTTAGTCTGATTTGAACATGAATCCACTGCAACAGCAGATTTTGTACTGCCCCGCCACATGTATGTGTATGACTGCTGGACAACACACAAATAGGTTAGAAAGATAAATACCTTTAAACTGTTGCTGAATCAAATTAATAACTACACAGAAACAGCAATGAGCAATAAAATGTGTGAAATTAACTTTTGTGAACTATAAATATAAGATTATGGATTTATCAGCCCAGATACTTCAACGGCACAATAAACACATACTCCTTGTTTTATATTCACTCTTGCTCAGTGGCTCCAACAACTGAATCAACAGTTCTTGCTCATAAAAGATGGTGTGATTTGTTCTCCAGGTATGGCCTCGGTGCCCCCAAGAATGGCCTTGGTGCCTCCCGGGATTTCAAAGACCATATGCAAAGGAAATGGGGGTTACATTGATCTCCAAGAAGGCTGAACAAGGATGAACATCAAGGAGCTCAAATCCTGTCGCTGTGTCAAACTCTAGTAAGTTCTTCTCTTACACAGGTAGGTTTGGTCAAACAAGTGATTGTGTCAGTGCAGCAGCTGCAAACCATAGGAGAGAGGGAGGAAAAAGAGTCTGTTCCTGCATTTTCTTAATAAAGTGCCTAGAATTGTGTGGTTGCCTCAGCTACCTGGCTTTGGCTAACTTAGCCCCTTGGGTACTTTTTTCTTAGAAAGCCCACAGCTACCTGGTTTTGAACATTGTTGTCATGCTGTAGAGCGCCAGCCACTGGCAGCTGTTACCCAGCTGGAGGAGGCCTGCACTCCCTCCAGCCCCTTCACTAGCCAAAGCCTGTTATATTCCACGTCTGCTGCAGATTTGCTATGCTAGATGCATATTGGCTGCCCAGGGGCACTCAAGGGATTAATGAGTAGTTTTGTAGCCAGCCCAACCCAAGAATCCCATGAATAATCAATGGTACTTGAGGCTCTTTGGGTAATTGAATTGCAAACCTAGTAATAACTAGAGATGTATCAGCCACAGAACTATGCTTATGCCTGCCTCTAAAGGTATAGACTAATGAAAAAACCCACTGATTGTGAGGATTATTTGTCTACTTCTATACCTATATTCAAAAAGGAGTCTCTAGAAATTTGTGAATCTGATTACTGTTTATCCTCCCTGAGTTGCTCTCTAATAGTGCCTAAACCTTATGATTCTGTTATACCCAACGGCAAGATTAGGAAAGAGCTCAAACAGCATAAGTTTATAGGTACTTTTTGAAAGGTGGAAGGAAAATTAAACCCTAGAAAGCATATCTTATTGAGTGAGTTATGGATAAGCAGGTAAACTACATCACATGACTAAATGTTTCTGTGGAGAATTATCTCTAATTAGGTCTTTTACAGTAAGTTCTCTTGTGAACTGAGAAAAGCAGCATCACGTGCAAAGTCAGACATCATCTCCATGTAAAATATTACATTAAAGCACAGGTGAATCTTAGAATCACAGAATCTAACCAGAAACTTAGAATGGTTTGGGTTGGAAGGGACCTTAAAGATCATCAAGTTCCAAGTCCCCTGCCGTGGGCAGGGACACCTCCCACTAGACCAGGTTGCTCATCCATCTTTGAATCAGAGAATCATTTAGGTTGGAAGAGAGCTTTAAGATCATAAGAATGTTACAGGTTAATGACAAGGGTGAAAAGGGATTTTCTAATGCATAATTGAAATTAGTATTGAAAATCTATGCTTTATTTTCCCTCCATGAGCAATGACATCAACAGATCAAATGACTAAATCACAATAATGAACAGTTTGCTATCTCAGAGACAAACAAGAGGGAAGAAAGAAATTAATCACTATTATCTGTACATTTAATTACTGAAGCAGCAAATGAGAGTTACTGAAAACTTAGAAGAATATTATGGGTGGGACATCATCTCTGGAAGAGAACAAAGTTAAGATTTTATTGCAGAGCTTGCTGCATTTCTCTCAAGTGCCAGTGCAATTGTCATGTGGCAACTGTTTTTTCTCTTGATTGTTTCCAGAGGCAACAACTGGAGTTACTTTTTAATCATTAACATGGGATGCCTCCCAAATCCTTATCTGTGGTGGTTTGTTGCCATCTCCCTGCACACGAATTCTCCCTTTAATCAGATAAAGTAATAGTCGTATGTGGCATAACTGAGCATTTGCCACACTGAGGGGGACAGAAACACATCAGAGGACACTAGGTATGAGGAAGTGAAGGGGCATCCATTTTTCTGGTGGATCTGTCACGAAGAAAATTTCTATGGCATAAGAAATATATCTGCTTTATTAAATTTCTCTTGTCCTAAGAATATCCCTGATCACTGAAGTGTGCTATTTGCTGCTTCACCTGTTTGTAAAGCTACACCACAGCAGAAGAACTACGTATCTCAGAGGAGATGGGGGAGTGGAATAAGAATAATAATAATTGTCTTTACCCATTATTCAAATCAATTACTAATTGTGCTTACAAGGCAAAATTAATGACCTCATGGGAGAATTCACCTTGGCAGACATCAACAGAAAAGCTGCATGTGACATTTGATTTAAGTTATTAGTAATAACAAGTATAAAAAGGGTGCCCTTGTCATCCATCCAGAACATCAGCCTCAGAGGGCCTTTCACCTCTCTGCTCCTATGTACCTGTGTAACTCCAGCTCCTATGACACACTGATGTTTTCTGTACCCAGTTTGTTGGTTAGGGCAGATTTCTTCCCACTTCCTCTAACATAAAGCTAACATTTATCCATCATCCATCCAATGTCCTCAAAACCTTATTTCTTCATACTAAATCTCTCCTCAATAAGATTTTCTTTCAAAAAGCTTGAGGCTTCTACCTACAGCTTCTCCTCCATCTCGTTCTTTTCTTCTTCCCTTCATCTTCAAATTCAATCCTCAAATGAATTGTCCAACTATAAATCCAGGACTCCCTTGCTCTGGCCTAACTTTGAGCCTCTAGCTACTCCTGCACCTCTCTAGCCCTCTCTTTCTCCTTTTCTCATGCTCAAGAATATAACATATAAATATAAAAAAGCATAAAATGTTCCAAGAGAGTGACTGTTTTCAAGTGGTTTCTCACTGCAAGCTCTCTTTGTATGCTTTTCTCTGGAGTTTTTCCCTGGTTTAATTTTTACAGATGTTTTCTGAATACCACTTTTCTCATGTGTACATACCTGATAACAGAACACCTGACTACCTAAAAGGTAACATAAGAGTAAATTGAGCTTCATGACTCTACCATCTTCTCAATAATGTAAAGTTATTAAACTTTGAGTCACAAACATAGCTAAGGCTTTCATACCAAATTAGAAAAGGCATACTGTTCAGATAATCGAGGTCTTCCTTAGAGTCGACTAAATGCTGAAGGCACCTCCTGGTTTTACTAGAAAATTCACCAGATTATTGCTTCTATAAAATCCCACATCAGTCTGCATTTTAGTAGTTATTTAATCCCATGAAAACCCAATTAAGATCAAGATAATAGGCAAATGTATGCTTTCAGCACTTGTCCAGGATGAGGAAAGATTTTATGTTTTTCTCTGATAGAGTTTAGACACATGTTACAGAGACTAACCTAGTAGTTTATTAGATTACAATATTTTCCACACCACCTGCTGAGACTAGGCCACTACACAGAAAGACATGTTCAATGGTAAAGCCATAAAAAGAACTGAAAACAGAGCATGATGCTCTAGCCTAACAGTTAGTCCGTTCAGCAAGGGAGGGAGACTGGTAGACAAAATACATAAAGCACTTTTGAAGCAGGAAGTGGAACTCAAGATTCAGTATATGTATGCTATATTTTCCTTTATCTCATATACATGTTGCAAAGAACATAAATATTGCAGAAGCACCCAGTCCTTTTGGATTGCATCTGTTCCTCAGCCTGGAGGACCCAAATCATGTGGCTTTTGTGAACAAAGATGAACAAATATGTGAAAACTTTGTTAATTTGTCCATCCTTTCTTTTATTTTTCTGTCTCCATACAAATAGTAGCATTCTGCATTAGCATAAGCCTGAGAGACAGATAAAACCAGTATTTCCTTCAAGAGCTTAATTCTGCTCATAGTGGTTCCCTTTCTTGATTAATGTAAATGCACTAAATCCTCCAACCCAAACAAAAACTAACTTTGAGATAAGTATTACGTATTTTTAGCCAGACCAAAGAACCAATCCAGCTTTACAATCTCTGCTGTCAACAGAGTGGAAAGGAACAGGCAATTGCCAGCACGTGTAGGTCTGTTCCTTTTGGGGAAGTAGGCTCTAGATTGTTTTACATTCGTGGTGAAACCACACCCTTAATTCAGTCAGCAATTTAAGCTGACAAACCCCAAACACTGAAGCACATGAATGATTGCACCAAACAAATTATAAAACATTCTTCTGGCAGAAATATAATCCAAGAGGATGTTAGTTTCAGACTTTTTTTACATACAATTAGACCAACTATAATCATAATGTTATTTATTGATGTTAATTAATTCAATTCTATTTAACACACTGCTGGGTAAGCGGGTACCACATGATTAAATGACCAAAGGCAAACTCACCCAGCATCATGCTTTCATAACTAATATAACAAAGCTGAAGAAATCTACACAGTTTAGTTTTCTCCTCTCGGCATACATTTATTTTATACACGCACACACACACATATGTCTGAATCAGCTTATTAGCTAATGACTCCAGGTTAATTCTTTCACTAGAAAAGAATTTCTTTGTTCATTATATAAAGCTGATTTATTACCATTCAATGCACTCCCCACTTCAGGAAAAAAAAAAAAAAAAAGAAAAAAAGAAAGAAAAAAAAAGAGGAGAAAAGTGTGAAGCGTAGTATATTAATAAGTGAAATCTGTTTCTTTTGTCAGATATCAAAAGAATCTGATAGAGCTGCTGCTGTTTGCAGTTGATATGTTTAAGCTTCCTTATGCTTATAAGGCAGTGTGAGTTTTGCCTTTAATTTAAGATGTAGATTTCATTACAATGAACCTCCTGACATTAACACAGGGCTTTCTTTTTAAAGCTTCACTTTAATTGCTATTCTCATTATTTTGCAGGCTTTTGCCCTAACATATCCCAGGGGTCTTGACAACACGCTTCTTCTCTTTTTAAAAAACTGAAGTCCTTGATTGTGATAAATTGTTAGGGTCTGTGAATAAACACTAGTTAAATTACAGTATCTAAAATGGCTAATAAGGGAACAATTTATGATGTGGAATTTAAAAGGAATCCCTAATTGCACTTCAGTTTGCTGTGAGGATGCTCCTTCTATAACATTAACAGCTATTTTGTTTTGTGAGCTGGCTCCTTGCCAAGGTTTGAGAGCTAATTGGAATTAGAATAACATTTCTCACAGGCCATTCATTTGCTCGGGCTGAGTCAAATTACTATGCAAGGGAAGCTGAGGGTTCCTAATGATACAGGATAATGATGTTTTATTCAGATTTTAACGAGGTGTAATCTTTCTGGTTGAGAGAGAAAAAGATTAAGAGGGTGCAACAATTACCAATTTTTACAACTGATTAATCACAAGCCATTACTTGTTCTTGGTCAAATAGGCATTATAATGACTATTACCATTTTCAGCTATTTTTAATGCAAATTGCATTAGCTTGTAAAACCTTGCCAACTATGCCACATAAATGACGTGCCTGAATGAGCAAGAGCAATGAACGCATTAAAAAAATTCACACTGACAATGTACAGAGGAAGGTTTGAGTGATGAGCACATATTTCTAAAATGCTCACCCAGCACAAGGGCCTTTCTAGGCTTTTTCTGCTACTCAACACATTTCCCTTTTCTCTTTCTCCCATTTTGTTTGTTGAAGTCTGGGTATGTCTTCAGTCTGAAGTAGACATTGTCACTGTGTCTGTGGAAATGAAGAGAACTGTGACTCTACTGAGGCATTCCTCTTCAGAAACTGAAATACTCTACTGGCATTCAGACCATCTTAGATGCCAAGCTTTCATTACATAGCAACTTAACTCTGAGAGCTTCACAAGCAGAAGGTCTTTTTTAATGCCGCATAGGCTATAAGTATCCATTCTCTAAATTCATGTTGGTTTTTAGTTTGGCTTTTTCCCCAAAACACTTCAGAATTTAAAAAAAGGAATAAAAAAAAATTTAAAAAATAAAAAAAAATGAAAACAGTGCAGCATCACTGTGTCTACACAATGGGAATTGGTATGTTACTTGTGTAAATAAAAAGAGAAGAGAAGGGGTTCTACCACCATAATAGTGAGGGCTCCCATTTCCATCAAAAATGACTGGTGTTTGAAGTCAATGACTAGATGGGGAAGTGTAGAAGGGAAGGACTAAAAGAAAAAAGCATCATGAATGTCAAATCATGGAGATAAAAAAAGAACTTACCATCTGCTGAAACTAATGTCTGAAGCCTCCTCAAGGGGAAGTTTGATAAAATAACTCATGCTCTGACACAGTATCTGTCATATGAGATCACTGGCATCAAGTATAGAATTTAAAAATGTAATTGAAGGTATGACAGCAGTAAATAACAACATTCAAATTATTTTCAAGTTTTTCAAAATAAGAGCAAACTTCTCAGAAATCCAGTGACTGCTATAGAAAAAGACCTCATGAAAGGAGAGCATATTCAGCAGTTGCTATTAAGAAATAATTTTCTTTACCATAGTATCTGACAGTAGCTACTCTTCTCTCTTACTTTGGAGTAGAGATATGTGTCATTAATCACCAGATAACTTCAAAATCACTTCTACAACATCATGCCATATTCCTGTGCAGTATGGTTTTATGGTCTCATGACAAAGAAACATCTCATGACCAGGAAACACTGCAAATATTACCTTCGCGGAAGCAGTCAGAACATGGCATTCATCACTGAGAAAGGATAACATATAACACAACCCTTTCTTTAAACATGGACATACTGCCACTGGGAAGCTCGGAAGGTTTGCCTGGGATATGCTAATGTGGAATGATCCTTAGGTATTTACTGTTGGCCACTGTTCCCCACCTGCTTTGGAAAATATATCATCACATAAGACAGCTTTTCAGCTTTTCAAAATTTTTATGCTCTTGGAAGAAGGTTATTTTGCTAGATAGTCTTATAAATACCTCTTACAGGGAAGTTGTATTTTAGATTACCATCATGGTAATATTCTGTATGGATTTGTATCATTTAAGTATTCAAAACATTGAGTAAAAAATTAAGATTGCATAAATTTTATTCATATATTAATTAAGTTATTTAATAGAGAATTTTACCATTTCATGAATGCATTAATAGTTGTCTATTTGGTGTTTTTAAAAGAGCATCTTAGATATGGCAAAAAAAAAATAAAATAAATGCATTTTTAAGAAATGTCATGTGGATCAAAGAAAGTTACCACAATTTTTATTCAAGCAAGCTAAAGATATGGAAATTTTCTTTCAGTGCATTGTATTTCTATTAAATGTATAGTCTAGATCCTAAATCAGATTTATGTTTTTTTTATCAGTGGAACCGTATACAAGGGAATTTATTTGGAGGGACTTAGTAGCATGTTTCCAAAGAAAAGCCCTGTTAAGGCATTATGATCTGAAACCTATAGCGAGGATTTTCTTATATACTTCAGTAGGTTTAGGTTTAACCAGAAGGATATACCTAACAATGAATAAACATGATTGCTATTGAAGGACATGACCAGTTGGAAGATTCACTAACAATTTCATCACAAAAGATTAGTCATCAGCCATATCATACTGGACTGAAGCATCTCAAGCACCTAGTTCTTTAGTCCAGCCACTGGAGGACAAATTCATCCATTTATTATGGCCATCCATTTTGCTTATGCTCCAGTTTCTGAAAGGGACTGAGAAGCTCCTTCAACAGGCTGAATAATTGTGCATACTACTTGCCTTCAGGCAACAGATGATCAAAGCAACCTCTGATCTTGGGGATAGATTTTCCTAAAGCAAAATGTTCTTATCTATTATCAAGACCATAATCAATAGCATATGCCCCTTTTAATGCTGTTTTGGCAGAAACATACTTGAGATTTTGCTGTATTTTGTTCTTTATTTGTTTCCAAAAGTATGAACCTTAGAAATCTCATTCTTTTCATCAGACAAGTTCTGTAGCAGTGCAAATCAGCCAGGAGCTTGTGAAAATAGAGGAGAAGGGGAAAAGAAGGAGAAAGGGGAAGGGAAGGAAAAGTGGAAGGGGTAAAACTTATGATTCAAATAATTTATTCTTCCAAAAGCAAACTGATTTAAGTTCTCTGCAGCTCTCTCCATACAATTCTGATAGTAGCTGGTTGATATGTATTAACATGTGTATTTTAACAATTTCTGGATGTCCTAATCAATTACCAAGCCTCTGTTATTTCAAACAGAGAACCAAGAGGTCCTGTGTTTGCCTTTCTTCTCTTATTTTTTTTGTTTCTTAAAATTCCTTCCAGTTCAAGGAAAAAATACGAAAACCTAGGAAAAACAGGAAAATAAGTAGTCATTCAAAAGAAGAACAATATTTCAACAGAAGAATTTTCTCCAGATCTTATCTTTTGCACACAACTTATCTGCTTTTGTATGCCAAATCATCCCATATTTTATTGTTTGAACCAAACATAGGCATAAATCCGTCAGAAGAGAAAAAGACTATTCAGCAACAGAGAAAAGTGAAACAGTGGGTCTCAGTTGAATGTATTTGTTATCTAAGATCAAAAGGCAATTATATTTGAGAAACAGCACTACATGCATCTCCAGAACAAAATAACCCATTTCTGAGCATAAAAACTGTCAGTGTCAACAATCATTCTACAAACTGTTGAGAAGGGGAGCATGGATATTGCTTCTAACAATGCAAGACCATTTTTTCTTAGAATATTTTCATGTGTTTTTCTCTACAGAAATGTTTGTTGTAATGAGGGATGATGGTTACTAAGTTTCTGTTGACTACTGAGTGGGTCTGTACGGAAGTTCAATGCATTCTGTGTTTCTCAGATACTTACAAATTATGTCGAGTAGTAGACAGAATAAAGAGGTTAACAGCAAAAGAGTTAAATTAAACTCTAAGTAACTCACAACATCATCCTACATGTTCTATCATTGATATCTCTTATATTATTTTTTTTCTGGATCTCACATAGGAGTA
This sequence comes from Scolopax mira, assembly GCA_004320125.1. NCBI lineage: Eukaryota > Metazoa > Chordata > Aves > Charadriiformes > Scolopacidae > Scolopax > Scolopax mira. The sequence continues at coordinate 39,029 of BJBW01004923.1, forward strand.
AAACAACCATAATCATAATTAGACCTTTCTTTTGACCTTTTTCGCTAATTCTAACTTGTATCAGCAGATAACCTTTACTTCCCATGATCATTTAAGATGGAAAGATAAATTTTAATTTCTCATATGTCAAGTAGATATTACATGTTTGTTTTTAAAAAATAAAAATTCTATGTGTTTTCTTCCCTGTCTTACTTAGAAAAGCATTTGCCTTTTGTTTTTATGCAGAATGGGAGACATAGATCTTTAACAATTTGGTGAGTTTTGTTTTATTCAGTCTGCCCCTGGAAATGTATGACTAAAAGGTCAGACATCAAAAGATTTATGCTTTCTTTTATGTGATATTTTTGTAAAAGACCCTTCCCTTCTTTTCTTTGCCTTTATATGTGTGGTTTGTTGTCTATTTACTGTGCAGATGATAGTTAAAAAATAAAAATTTAAAAAAAAGAGAAAATTCATGCAATCAGAAGAAAGTAATTTGCTTGCTTTGCAGACTGCAGCAAATATGAAACAGGGTAGCCATACAGGGCCAGCAGCCAAAATCTTCTTTGAGAGGGCCACATGCACCACTGAGCCTTGTAAATCTTTTTTAACCTCACTCTGAGGCCTGGATTTATTTGTTTTTCTAGGCAGACTGATATGGCTCCCTTCAGACCCCTACAAAATGATCTGTCACTGTCTACCTAGATAACCTGAGGCAGCCAATAATGAAGTCAGCTTGCCAGGCCTTGCAAATGGGCCTGGTATCTTAGATCATGTATTTATTAGATTTCTGTCTGAGGGCCTCCTATGCCTCTTTGCCTTCCCCTAGCATATATGCAGAGGTGTGGACCACCCACAAAGGTTCTGAAACAGCTTGAGAGAAACTTTGGAATTTGATTCAGGAAAACTGCATGTTTCCAAATTAAAGAAGCAGCTCCTTCTTCTAGTTTGTTGTTATATTGGTGTCGGTGTGCTTTTAATGGTCTTTGAGGCTGATCTGTAATAACCACAGTGTGTCAACTACTTTCAGCCTTGACACGGAGATTAATAAAGAGGGAAATATGAGACTTAGCTAAATGCGGTCCTGAGCTAAATCTAAAATACAGAAATAATACAGAATAATTATCTTAAGAGTGGATAAGCCCCGAGTTTTGAAGATATTCATATTAGAGATGTCACAACCATGAGGAAAAAGCAATAACAATAAAGCAGGATTTTACTTTCTCATCCAATGTTTTCCCAAGATACCCACAGAATCTATGCTTTTTCCCTTTTACTTTCTATCCAGGTTGAGTGTAATTATTTTTTTGCTGTATTTCCCCTTGTTACACTGCAGTATTAAAAAAATATCGGTTCACACATTTCCATTACCAGATTATCCCCCTGCTCTGTATGATGCCCATAACCTCATGCAGTGACACACACTTCCCAACCAAGAGTTAATGTAGCAAGACTTTGCAGCAAGCCTCACAAAAAGATTAAATGAGGAATCAAGTTGCCCACCTATCACCTTAGATGGAGGTATTCAATAACGCAGCAACTGACCCAGTGATTTGAGCACAAAAATGGGACTCTATAGTACATTTGTGTTATTAAACTCATACTCCAGAATTCACAGATGAATCCTAGCTTCTTAACAGTGCACACTGCCTAAAGGTCAGCAATGGCTTTGGCTTTCTACACAACCTCTCCAGTTGGTTTTCAGGGAATCTCATCATCTCCTGGAGGCAAAGTGGTGTGAATATTCGCTCTGGAACAAGACCTGTGCTTGGTTTTCTACCAAATGCATTATAATCAGAAGGTTTCAAATCTAGATATGATATGGACTCTCTCTATGGCTTTGACAGTATTAGTACTTTACCTTCAATTACACTGATAATATGACACAAGTTTTGCAGAATTAGTTCCGTCATTATAAATTACTTGACAGATAGGGTGGAGTGTTTCCAACACTATTTAAAGATTTCCACTCACAGACTGAACTGCAAAATCTGACTTATGATTACATTCCATACAAATTCAAGTTTGGGCATGCATTGCTTTTGGCTCTGACTGTGAGTGGAAGAGCATAAAGTCACAAAATTAAAAATCTACAGCTTCTGAGAGTCAGTGGTATCAAAAATGTAACACCTCCATAATAAATTAATAAGTACTAATGTATCTTGCATGAAATATGAAATAATATTTCCTGCTTAGAAATCACAAGCTAGACATTTAGTCCCAGACTCTCATTAATTTCCCCGGAAATCATACACCCATTTATCCTTAATAACTTTGAAAACCTCAATCATTAATTACAAGAACATCCAGAAAACTCAGGTTCCAATCATTCAGATCATCACATAGATTATAGACAATCAGGGCAGAGAAGAGAGATTAAAGAAGCCACACCATAGAGAGCAAAAAGCAGTTAATACAGCCTGAGAAGTTCAATCTCTACATTTCAGTGACAAGAACAACAAGAAAATAATTTACTACAAATATCAATTGCTGTTATTAGTTTGACAAACAACTTTATGGGAATACTTACAATTTTACAGAGCTGCCCATTAGACATGGAAGTTAAAAATGTGATAACTGAGTTGACTAACTAAGCAACTTAATCAGGAATCTAGACTTGTTCGTGTGATTTAGCCAATTTCTTATGCTTTTATGGAAAGGCATCGTGATAGAAAAAAGCATGGTAGAATTCTGTCATTCATCACCATAACTTAGAAATAATAGTCCTAGTGCAATGGCACTTTAGCAATGTGAAAAATATCATACATCAAAAATAATTAAATCATTTTACACTTAGTAAGGGTAAGAAGAAATCTGCAAAAATATGGTCCTGGTGTGCAGATACATCAGTAAGGTAATTCACTACCAAATTTCTGATCTGAAGTATAGCACAGTCAATACAAGAATTAAAAAAAATACATATGTGAATTAAGAGAGATTTGTCCTGCAGTGATTTATCTTTCCTTTCCATAGCTCATGAAGATTTTCACCTTTATGAGACATAGAAACACTTTAAGCTAGATTATTTTTTTCCCTGCAGTTTCCATTTGACAGTACATTTTCCCTTTCTGAAGACTATTAAAGAATGACAGAAAAACAAAAAAAATTACACAGTGAAGAAGAGAATGTACAGCATTTCTTTTTCATTCATACTTTCTTTTTTTCCTTCCCCTGGGTATGCATTCTGGTTGCTAGTATTTGATGACAATAATCATACATTATATGGAAGACTATGAATTAGGAAGTGTGAACTAGACTTTGACAATTTAAAACCAACTGCTAATAACCTTATTTTCAGGTAAAGATTTCTAACAGATGGCTTTGTGGTGACAGTATATCCCATATAAAGATGACTGGCAGACACTAAAAGATCAATATTACTTAGAGATGATGATTATTAGTGTCAGCAGACAAGTAAGTTATTATGACCTTATGAAGGGAGCTGCAAAGCACAGACAGACTTGGAGCTGCGTATATGAAACAAAGCGCTGGATTTTCTGGCAAACATGCTTGGCAGCTTTAGCATTATATATTTATTACAGAAAATTTCAGCAGCATCTTATAAATATTATGTCGGTCAGACTCAGGCCATGCCTTATGTCCATCTGTCCACATGACTGTATCTCTAGTTTACACTAATTGTACAGTCTCTTCATAGGAAAACCCTGGAGTTAGAGCAAGGAGAACTACTCAGCACCTCTCTATAGTTTATCTGGATAAAGTGCATGACAGGACCATGAAACAAAGATTTATTTAATAACAATTAATACAGGCTAGCAGAAACTGCATTGAATACTTCTTCTTTTTGGATTGCCCTGGACTCCAGAGCCACACACTTGTGGGCACATGCACAGTGCAACGTTTTACCATCTAACCCAAGTAAGTATGGAAAGACAAGCTCTCTGAATTCACCTCTTTCAGCTAAATGTTTCTCTATATCAGCCATGCCAATAAACCTAACCACTCTAATGACCTGTATCAGTGTTTAAATTTTAGCCATTTATGTGCTTCAAATTTTCAGAAATTTTCTCATACCTCTATTATTGATACCTAGTTTACAAGATGAGAGAAAATGATGTTGAAATATCTGTCACAGAGCTGCTAACCTGCTTTTCTCACTTCTTCTTTATCAAGTTTCTACATCTTTTTCTCATTTAATCCCTGTTGATACATTCCTTACAAAACTAACTCTGCTTTAGAAAGAATAGATATGCTCATGTTCTTGTACTAAATAATTATCATAATCCTTACTTGCTGTGTCATGTCCATCATGATTATCATCTCCTTAATGAAATCACCTCTCTTATGCAGCTTCCATGAAGCACATAGCACACTTAGAACTAGTTTATTTTCTATGAAAATTAATTTCCCAAACACAGAAATGTCTCCTCTCAATACCGTGGCCATGATGCTAGCAGTGCAGAGGCTTAGGCGCACACATGCGCACACACACATATACACACAAAAAGACAGGAGCACATTCAGGAAGCTCTCTGATGCCCATAACCAAAAGTAGAAGAAGATTCCTGAGAAGAACTGTATTGGCTCCTGCTGATGGATTACACTGGGTAATACAGGTGAGGTAGTGAGGTGGAGTGACCTTCTTCCAATGATGCAAGAAGCTTAAAGCTCCCAGAAGCTTAAATAATTCCATCATCTAAATTTAAGCTTAACATCCAGGACTTCTTGAAGAGTAACATTAGATATTCTGAGATCGTGGCCCTAAGCTCTATTCCCTACAAGCACTTAGGCAATAAAAGTGAAAAAGAAATCTAAACAATCTGGGTAAATTAGCCACAAGAAAAGAAAAACAGGAGAGAAAAAAAAAAAGAGAGAGAATGAAGAGGTTTCACACTCCTTTATATACTACTGCATGAGTTCCAAATGAAGATATCATCTTTATGCACACACACCACCTTTGCCTCCAAAAATGGTTGCTCTGATGTGCCACCATGTGGAAAGAGGAAAACAAAGACAGTTGCCATAATCTATCAGCTCTCAAGGACTTCATTCAACGTGCAAACAGGCACAGCAGGAGAAACAACATAGAAGAAATAACAGAAGAAACGTACACAAGTAGAGGACAAAAATGACAAAAAAAAGGAAAAACTTGACAACAAAAGCAGTACCTGAATCGAAGTGAAAGAGAGCTCCAGAGGGACAAATAAACTTGCCATTCCCTTCCCATTACATCTTGCATAAACAAAATAGAAAATAAAGAGGAAGCAAAAACCTTTAGCCTGTCCAGAAGCAACAAAGCATTCCCAGCAAAATTTTCCAGAAAGACCAAATCAGTCACAATTGAAGTCAATGATGTAAATTTTCAATATCTAAAGCTCCACACATCACAGCTAGAAGTGATAAAAACCAACTGAAGTAAACCTTCTAATTATGTTTTTGCCCTCCCTACCTTCAAATTCCAAATCTGTGATATCCTGGGCAAGAAACTGCAAACTAGTGCAGAGCTTTTGAATTAAACTAAATAGTCTCAATGGAGAATAACTCTACAACAATTATTAAGCTGTCATAAGTTCTCAGTGAGTCTAGATCAACTTCTGCACCACTCATGCAAATGAGAAGCATCTGTGTCTTGAATAAGTGGGAACATACCTGCCTAGTAAAAATCAATAACACAGCCACTACGAAAAACAGTGGTCAAAAGGCACTGAAATTTATTTAGTGTGACAACCAAAGCTGTTCAGAATTAAAAGAACTACTTCAACTAATGAGAATCGTTGCTACATGTGAGTCTTCAAACAATCCTCATATACTGGAAGAAATGCCTGTTGTACTGAAAGAAATGTACTTTAGAATCTTCCATGAGCTAAATCACAATTACTATCTTATCTGAACCATCTCTACCATTAGAATTTTATTTATTATTTTCTTGTTTTCAGAGTTTTGGTAGACTTTAATAAGAGAGCTGAAATCATGTGTCTAAGGCAACCAAACATATGGCATAAATAAATGTGCAAATTGCAAATCAGAATGACAAAATTCTTACAGGTAATAAATATACCAGAAGAAAATCAAGGCAAATGTTCTATGAAAATAATACTAATGGTTGCAAAATTGACTTGGATCTTTCACAAAATGTTTCACAAAATGTATGCTTAACAAAAAGCTGGAGCAGGCCTAGCCTTGCACTTTTTTGCAACTTCTACCCACAAATCTATTTCTTCATGTAGAAAGAGAATCTATTAAAAAAGAAGTAGCACCTTAATTCCTCTTTGTTAATACTCTCAGCTGCAAACTTATGCCCAGGTTTCCTCATGGACTAGAAATGTCCTTCTTTGGAATATGTTTATAAACCATGTGCACGTTCTCTGCTCCCTGCAAATCAAAAACACTTGGGAATTTATTTTTAAAAGTTACCACTGATTGTCTGGGGGACAGGAGTAGTTTTCAAGTTGCTCAAGAAACTGTTGTTACTTAAGCCAAGTCCCTCTTCATGCATAAAGGATCACAAATTTCTGTTTTTTACGTACTTTCATTGAAAAAAACAGGTTGTTTAAAGGATATCACATTTATCTGTAGTCTCATTGCAATTTGTATACAATTTTTAATCTAAAACTGAATTCTTAGAAAGACCAGTTGTATCAAGGTCTCTTGCCATAAATAATGTTGCCATGAGAGCAATGATGCCATAGCACAATACATCAACTACTATGCCAAAAGCTACAGGAAGACTTTTTCTGCTCCATAACATACATTGCTGAAAGAAATGTACTGACTAAATCATTATGCTACCATAATCAATCACTGAGAGTACACCTTTAATAATAATTGTCAGAGCTGAATATGTCACTTACATATTAACACTTCTAATAGTTGAAATGTCAAAAAAGTCAGTGATTATTACACTCTTGTTTCCTGTCATTCACCCATGTGATCAACACCACTTCCCTGGGACTGTGCCTACTGTTCTTCAGGGGTGGAACTGTAATACCATCAGGCTGGAAGCAATCCAATAACCTTGCCTTCAATCAAATGCAAACACACATTACATAAATCTAATATCAGTCTGATTGCTAGAACTAATCCTGTGTCAGATATCACTGCAGATCACTACGAAAAGGCCTTTCTAATTTTCCATTTCTAATCTTGTAAAAGAACATAGGAAAATGCACACTAAGTATTTATTTTTTTGTTTGTTTATTTTCAGAATCAGTATTGCAGAGCTTTAAGCATTAATTATCTGACTTTTCAAAAATACCAAATACAGATCCTTCAGTAAATGTCACAGGATGGACCTGCAGACGTTCATCAGCTCTAACAGGACCTATATATTTTACCCAATTATACAATCAAATTTGTTTTAAAAAAAAAAAAACAAAAATCCTTAAGTCCACCAACATCACATTACCAAGCCAACCAAGTTTCTCACATATGGGCAGAACAGCTTATCCATGATTTTGGCTACATTCACATCTCATTAAAACCAAACATCTCAGTTAAAATCAAAACCAGAATCAAACTGCATCACATGGAAAGTCCTGAGATGTAAGTGACCTACTTGAAGTATTAATCCCCTAGTACTTTTAAAAAGTTTTAAGGTATTTTGAAAATCTAAGTACTTGTATCGAAAAAAAAAAGAAACCCAAACAGATCCCACCAAAACTAGTTGTCTATCACCAGCTGTCAAGAAGAGTGTGAGTAGGTCTTTTGACAGCCTTATTTATGTGTTTAAGAAACTCCCCATTTAAGGAGAGTAGGTATGGTTTGGAAACCTTTCTTGAGTGGCTATGTGTCAAAAAGACAGGCATTTATCCCTTGTACACCTAATTTTATTTATTTTCTGTGCCATTGAAAGTCAACAATTGCAAGTAACACAATAACTGCTGCACATAAACTTTTATGCTATTTAAGGAAGTCTAACTAAAAATCCTCCAGCTGAATCTTTGTTAATAAGTAATCTTATTCAGTTCTATTGAAGGAGAATCCTATCTAGGTAGGTAGAAATATACTAATTCCAGCTCTTATATCAGACTTGTATAGTGTCTTAGGCACACTTGTAGTTTCTCTAGTCCCTATCAGTCAGAACTGCCACACTCACTGTGAGCTGTGTGTGAAAATGCACTCACTGCATGGGATCTGGGGACACCACACTAAATGAACACAGAACACAGAACACGAAGCTGCAGGGTGTTGTCTTTCCCACCAGTTTTTCAAAAACCCCCAAACTTTACTAGTTTTTGGTTACCACCACTAGCAATCTTCAGCCTACATAAATCTCAGTTTTCCTTGTGACTCCTTGGTGTTTTACCCTCATCGTGGTTCATCAGAAAGTGAAAGTGAGTGGCAGCACCATTCTCAGGGCACTTGGCAGAGCAGCACAAATATGACAGATTCGTTGGGAGAAAAGATTATTATTTTATGACTAAAAACACATAGAGCCTCTAAAATAGGCTGGGCCCTAAATAAATGTGGATGCATATATGGAAATAGCATGAGGCAGACCCACCAGCATTGCTGTGTCTAAGACATGAAGACTCAGGGTCTTGCTGATTTACTGTGCCTTTGGTGCATGCATGCACATCATAGGCACTTGCAACAGCTGTCAGATGTCTAGAAACCGATAAATCCCTGTCCAAAGTGGCAGCCCAGTAAATTCCAGCAGAGTGATTAGGTTGGTAGATCTGGGCAATGCTTGAAAGAACTTAGAGTTTAATCAAGCAGGACACAAAATGTTAGAGAAAAATTCATAGAGCTATCTTGGTACAACTGCCTTGGCAAAACACACACATGCCAGGCTGGGGATTGAGTAAGATCTCCCCAGTCCCCCCAGGCCCAGTCCCCCAGCCCTCACTCGGGACCAACCTTACTTCCTAAAGAAAACTTTCAATAAAACACATTCATGTTTTTTCCATTTCTTTCCCCCCGGCCATATCAGCACAAAACCAGAGTGCCTTAAGAGAAAGGATTCTTCCCCCCAGCTCTGCATCAGATAATCACTTCTATTTCCTCATAATAAGTTCTTTCCATGAAATGAAAATGATTTCAAAGAACACAAACTGACAATTGAAAGCTACCATTGATGCCCACAGGATGTCATACATCTCCGTTTCAGGAAATTAAAGCAGTAACAAGAGCAGGCAGAGACAGTAAAATGACAATAAAAATGTATTTTAATTAAATTATTCTACAATAAAGCTAAAAGGAATCTAAAACCAAAGGCTGATTATCGTCCTCATCATTCTTGTTGAATGGCTTCAGCACAAAATCATTTCAAGATGAGCACTGAGCTAGCTGCAAACATTAAGAGTCAACTTTGTTTCTCTCCCCTTCCTTGTGTGTCATGCCATTGTGATAGGGCTTAAACAGCCCCATATGACTGAAAATATTACCTGCAAGTAGAAGGAATCTATCCTGAAGACATTGCTCTCTGTAAACACCATTAACAAAAAGGTGGTTCAAAAAGTGGTTAAGTCCTCTTTTCCTGCTTTGTATTTGATCTTTCTTTAACTCATAAAGCAGTCATTTGCTGAGAAACCAAGAGAGAAAGGCAACTTCATTACAGAGAAAACCTCTTTTTTCCTTCCTTTATGAAAGCAAAGCAGAAACACATTATTAATGACTACCAAAATAGTACCTGATACATTCACCCAAGTACTTTTTCAAGTGACAATTTTTAATCACTTCTTATTTTTATTCTTCTTACTCTTGCTCTTAGGTGATCTTCTTCAGTATTTTGTTAAATGTCTGCTAACTATAGTTTTTGTGCTTTTTGGGATAGTTTTATTTGTTAAATCCTCTAATAAAACAAATTCTTTTGGAATTAGGAATAAAGGAAATGTTCTTTTTTTTTTACAACTGTGGGAGAAGAGGGTATATAAATAAAAAAATATGGTGCTATAACCTGAAGGTAGTTGCTTTATCTTTGTAATTGTGTAACTCCATTGCCCACACCACTGCATGACTGCCACTTAATGTTGAATTGTAAAGGGATTAATGTTTTTTTCATGTTTATGTCCCATTTTGTATAAAAAGAGAAAAATTTTTGTGAGGAAAGGGAGCTGGCTAATTTGGACATGGTTCATAGTTTGTGTTTGCCTTCTAAAACAGGTTGTATTAGTTCAACACAAATATATGCTTCTAAATTTCCTTTCCTTTTGAAAATCTTGGACCTGTGAAATGACATCCTATTCCAGCTGGAGGTGACATAGCTCTTTATCCGATTTTTGCAAATTCACTTTTAAAAAAGTAACTATTGCTGATGCATATTTTTATTCCTCTGGTGAAGCAAATCTAGTCACTACCCCCATGTCTTCATGTCTTTTTTCAGCTGAATATGGTTTATCTGATCTATCTTTCTCAGACTTTCACATTATGAAGTTACTGAGGTAGTTCTGTTGCTTTAGTGTGAAAGAAGGGTACTAGGAAGGTTTTGAATAAAAGCTGCTATTTTATAGGTGTATAGTTAGGTAAATCCTTCAAAAAATCACAAGGTAACTAAGCTAGCAGAAAAAAAATGCCTACCAAAACCTCCTTTGTTATAATTTCCCCCTTAAATGTCATTTACCATGAACCGATAAATAAAAGTTTTCATATAAAGATTGTGAAAAATTCAAGAGAGGTGTTAGAGCTTTCACACAGCAGAAAGGCATGTTTGCCCCAGTAAAATTTATATCTCCATAATGATTTTGTCTTTGTACTTCAAATTAACCCTGTATATCACAATGATTCGTTGATAACTTCAGATCCTGCTGCAGTAGCAGTCGCTGGCATGTTAACAAGGGTGGAGACATGCTCAGGGTACTGAAAGGCCTTTCAGAGGAAGCAGAGAACAAGGGAACATGCACCTTCAAAAGCATTGACCTACTGCAAAGGAGGAACTCATAGTACCGGACTTCTGGACAATAAGTGATCAGGGATAATGCCAAGGGTGACAAGGAAACAAGGTGAAAAACAGACTTGGATTTTAACAGAGAAGATGGAGAAAAAGACCAAGTAATTGACGTGTAAGCTGGGCACTGGGAGAAAAAAAGCAGAGTGGGTACATGAAATTATGAGTTACAGAAACAAAACAGTAACTGCAGTTGCATGATCAGGAAAGGGCAAAATCAGACACACAGAAATGTCTCCAAGGATCAGAGAGAATACAGTAAACTAGAAGAAATTTATAAAGCTGAGGAAAACAAAATTTATAGAAAGAAAAAAACAAATCAAACCAAAAATTACTATCTCACACCTTTTTTTCTTAAAGAAGTCTAAATATAAGTTTTATAGCTTATATTCCTAGATTTGTCTATGTATAAATATATATATATTTAACTTTCCAAGTTACTACATGTTCATAGCTTGTATTGATGGCTACAACATGCTGTGGATTGTAATCTTAACTCTGTAATCACACTGCTTGGTATAGAAAAATAGAAATTAATGTTACTGACACACCTTCCCTTCTCAGTTTGTTGTACTGGAACATCTGTGTTCAGAGCAGTTGTAGTCCTGGGAGATTAGGGTCATACAAGATCCATGCAGTGATGCAAGTGAGCAGCTGCCGACCTGAGAACCTAGCACAGGGATGACAATTGTTCAGGATCTAGGAGTCTATCAGGATCAGCAGGATGAAGCAGTAGAAAAATGCTCACTACAAAGCAGCTGGGTAACAAGCCTACAAAAAAATGAACAAATGACAAGTACAAAGAGAAGAAGTTGTCTTGCAACAAACAGGTCACACATCAGTCAGACCAATATTTGGGGAGTTCTTCATCACAAGCAAAAGAAAAAATTTACTTTGTATTTTGCACAACCAGTTACAAGGATGGTCTGTGATCCATTGTGTGGATCTGTGACTTTGAATTGCCATGAAGACCTGGCATGATCCACATTTAAACAGATCCACGTATAGTGTAGCAGAAATTTCACTATTGTGAACGGACTAGTCCCTGTGAAAAATCATGCCTATTCAACAGTGGGAGAGATCTTAGAATGGCAGGTGTTTCATCATGCATCTGTCAGGTGGTGTATATTCTCTCATGCAGTGTTGTGGACAGTCTACAGCAATATCTATAAGTACTGTCTTAATCATCATAGTAAAATAGTAGCATCGAAATCGAGCAGCACCCTTTGAGTAGAGATTGAGAGGACAGTGAGAGAAAAATGGGGGTTCTAATGCACCATACTAATGGACCTTGGCTGTCACACTAGTGACAAAATGTCTCTTTTTCAAGAAACAGAGAGTTTTTTCTTCTTCTCAGTTTTGATGTTATGTTTAATCATACTGTCACATAAGAGAGGTTACATCATCATTTTGCAAGAAGCTTCATTTATTCTGATTCCTAAATATGAAAATTTCTGAAATCAGTCAGAATGTAAACTACAATTTGAGAAAAGAAAGGACTTTAGTTGCTGAAGTTTACTCAATATAATTACTTTAGCAAGAAGAACTGGTTTTTTCCTTTTGAGAGAAATGATGGTACTATCAAAATAGTGCTCCAGACATGTACCTGTATAATGTAACGGAAAATAACCAATTCATTCAGCAGTGGTCACATGAAAGATGACAAATTCTTGTCAGCCTTTCTTTTTTGTGTGAAAATGGCCTGTTTTACAAATTTCTTCCTTAGAGTCTTAAACCATGAATTTTAAAATCTCATGCCTAAATAAATGTCCTAGTTTTCATCATTGTTGTACCCCCAACAACTTCAAATGGGCTGCATAGAACATCTTGGTACTTTTCCAAATGTGACCATATGTTTATGAACCTACATTTCTATATAAGCCTTCATCTTAAGGCTTCTGCTTTGCTCTAGATTTGTACTGGTGGTTTGCTCTTTTCACATTGTTGTTAGTGTGTATGTCCCTTTAGTCTTGGCAAATTGCAGTCTGGAATCTTGCAGAACTAAAACATTTCACTTTGTCACAAAGTAGTTCAGAATCAGAAGCTTTTATTGGTATGTAAAACAGGCCTCTGCCTACCTGCAAGACTAATACTGGTATCAAAAGTCTTAGGCAGTGAAGCATGAAGAGCAATGTCATGTTTCTGCACATTGACAGGAAATAGCTATGAAAGATGTTTGTGGGGCTATGTCAACACTGCTGTTTTACAGACACAGCACAAATATGTTGAAAGTACCTTGAGTCCTAGAAGCTAACACCACAATTTGGGGGGCACCTGAGTGGATGAACAATTTGCTTGACCACACCCACAGTCAATCAGAATGATCATTACAGGTTCCTGAACTATGGAGTAGAGAAAAAAAGATCTTGGGGTGAGATTAAAGCATAAATAAAGTTTCTTTAAATTAAAAAAAAAAAAATTTAAAAGCCTTGTATCATATTTCCATTATCAGCTCTTTGAATTTAGATGTAAATCATTTGAGAGGAGTGATAGAATCTACTTCCAAAGTATGCAAGACACTGCTACAGTAAATACAGACTCTTAAGGGAAAAGGAGAAAGCTGACAGTAACTGTTACCATGCCACTGCCTCTAATGTTTATTTACTTTATATGTGAAAAACACTATTTTCATATCAAGCATGGATTTAAATAATGATAACAATTATAGCAACGCAATACAAACTCATGGAAAATCAGTGGTCTACCAGATGTTACATAAGAGATTTTAATCTACTGATATTTTCCTTGTCCCTTATTAGCTATTTTTGTGCTTGAGTTATAGTGACAGATGTTTACAGTTCCTCCCCCTTTGCCATCCTCCTATTGTTTACTTGAATAGCAGTGGTACTTCTTAGCTGTTTACATCATAATCAGAGAGAGACTTTCCTGCTTCTGGCAGTTATTCATCCCTCTTTCTGCGTTGTTCCTGTCAGAGGTAATTTTTGTCCCGGGCTCACTTTTTCAGAGCAACTATCTTACGATAGTGGTGCAGCATAGACCTCAGTTTAGCCAGTGTCTCCTCCATATAGACAATGGGAAATTGCCTACTGGAGCATTGCAATGTCTTATGTAGGACTGTTTGCAATCAAAGATGCCTAAATGTAGGCTAAAGCAAAATGAAATCAAAACTCTGCAAATAAGCAAGTTTAGATTTAAGTAAAATATGGATTATCAGTACTCAGTTGATAGATTTTAAAGGTATTTTCAACTACTGATCCAGAAATTTCCAAGGTGTAATGTAATCAAATGGGACTAGATGGAAAAAGTACTGTCTCCTTGGCACTTGCTGGTATCAGGAAGCTATAGCAAGCAACCAAGGAGAAGTCAAGTTTCTCTCACGGTAAGAAATTCATAGCTGTGCCTCTCAGAAAATCGAATGCTATATGAAAATTCCTGATGTTATGAATGTGGACACATGATGAACTCAATGTGTCATGACCCCACAACCACTGACCTACACAGACACAAATCTATACTGTCCAAATAATCTTCCTGCACTTTGGAACAAAAATAATTCACTTCAATATACTTTTTTATTAGATCCTTGCCTAAGGGTAAGTTGAATCATAATCATGAAAGAGAGGGAAACTACAGATTCAACACTCAAAAGTGAGAAGGAAGCAGAATAAGAGCATGCTGTTGTTGTTTTAAAATAGATACACTGAAGGGATTATTATTTTATTAATGCTGATCTTACTGCCATGATTCTGGTGTTATTTGAACAAACTATGGCTTCTATTGTACTCTGTAGTGACACAAAACTCTGCAGGAAACAGGATGCTTTGAACAATTCCCATTTTAGATTACGCCTAGAAACTGCATGTTTGGAGCTGAATTTATATGTTGAATGCAAATCTTTGTGACTGAACTAGCATATCAAACTGGTAGAGCTGTACACAATTAGTGCAAAATGTGGCTGTTGTTCCAAAAAGCTTTTCTTTTGCTCAGGTACACAGTGCTGTTCATTTGTTTGGCAATATATTACTTATCTTCAACACATAGAACTATTTGTGAATTATAAACTGTTAGTTCAAAAGGGTTTCATAAGCCTTGAAAAACTACCCTTACCCCATGGTACCTTTTTGGAACAGAAGCTGCTATTTGTATCTAGATTTTGCTGGTTTTAGCAAGTATATCAGTAATAATGCTGTTTGCAGGGGTTTATTGGGGTTTTTTAAATCACATTTTAGTCATATTCAGAGCTTCTGTGTACCCCCTACCACACACTCATGCATATACACAGAGGAAACTAATTTTCACCATGGCTAAATGATGTCTTTCCATTTCCTCATCTCAGAAGGTGTCAAGGCTTAGCTAAGGATTCCCATTCAAATTGAGCAGGAGAGCACAGTGCAGACTGAATACAAATTTGTGCTGAAGAAGTGGAACAAGGTTAGCGAAGTGCGCAGTTGGCGAGATTGATGTTGATACTCTTCACTGCCAAGTGAAATGCCAATAATGCTTGTATAGCATTTTGTGAGGGCAATGGGAGTATTGATTCCTGAGCAATAATAAAGAATGAAGCTGCTCTCTCAGGTATAAAAATATTGGCAACTGTTACAAAGAATTGACTCATAGAGGCCTGAGTGTTGGCCTATCTTAATACAAATAATTCAGGCTTCAGAAGGATTTCAAGAGCAGCCAGGCATTGTCCTCAGGCACATTCTCTGCTATTAATTTATCTACAGCTTTCACAAGCCTCTGTGTCTATCAACCAGTTGGTCTTTGAGCTGCAGGTACAAAAATGGATTTCTGAAGGCTTGTTGGGAGACAATGTGAAGAGCCAGTTGAGCCGTGAAATTTTAACATATAAAAAATATAAAAAACCCTCACATTCCTTTCTTGTCGTTTTTATGAGAAAAAGCAGAACATATGGTTTCCATGCACTTCATAAATACATTTAACTTGCATTTCATTGGGAGCTGAGCTTTCTAAGTCTAGTATTTTTATTTTATTGCTTAAAATAGTTTTATTCACTGAAAGCATAAAGCTCTCAGAACATGAAGCTATTGCAAGTTATAGTACATCTTATGTATTCTCTAACAATTTACAGTATGCTGTCTGTGCTTAAACATGAGTACTAAGAGTTTCCTAAAATCATTGAAGAATTAGGTGCCCTCTGTGGTGTTGAAAAGCAAACACCTTAAAATGACTGCCCACTCATAAAGTTGTGAGGCACATCTGTTCACTCTGTTAACTTACAGGATTCTGCTCCATCCATCACTGACCATCTAAAGTGTGACATCAACCATTGGCAGTGCACATCAACACTTGTAACAAAGGCAGTGATGAAATCCACACAGTGGTGTAGAATTAGTTGCCTTTTTTTGGTGACTACCTCACTGATGATTGTTGTAATAATACACATTCGACAAAATTGCTGCTGACATGATGAACAATGAGGATTCTTTCAACAGTTATTAGGTACTAAAGATTTATCATTCTTATCTGCTATTTTTGCATTAACAGACTTCCCACAGTAAGGTTATAGGCTTGGTGATTTTTAGACAAGAAAAACTGGCAAATACAGGGTAAAGAAAATAATAAATAATTCCCAAAAATACCAAACATACTTGCCAGACACAAAGAATTGTAACTATTGAATTCACCTATTCCAACCAATCAATATTTAAATCCCACATCTGTTGGAAAACAGACATCTGAAACCACTGTGGAGTAACTTATTTTGCCACAAATGTCCCTGCTGAAAAGAAATACAGTGACTGGAAAGCTTTCAGCCTAGTCATGCTTTTCCTGAGTCAGATGCATAATGAATTTCTTAATTTCACTGGCTCAGAAACCTTCACAAAGACTTGACCTCTGCCTTTCAAATATGCAGGGAAAGCTCTTGGACTTCAAACAAATGGACAATCAAATAGGAAGTTCATGCACTTTGAAATAGAAGAGCATCTGGCCAGTGCCCAGCCCAGAAAGAAAAGAAAATGGGATCAACACAATATGGTTGATGGAGAACAGCAGGAAACATTACCAATAGCTATGCCTATTGAATTACTGTTAGGAATGCCTTTGGATGATGATATATTTGAAAACCCAATAGATTTTAAAATCTTTAAAAAAATATTTTCAAGGATACAAGGAGGTATTGGATCAGAACCATATGGAAGAAAGAGCATTTATGAAACTTCATTCAAAGAAACAATTTCAAATTTCCTCACCCTCAGAAAAAATCCTTTTCTGTACTACTGTAAACATCTACCAATCTATTATGTCAACAAAGGAAAACAACCAAAGGAAGCTATAGCCTTTGTCATCTGGAAGAAAATGTTCACTTCTGCATCTGACTACAATTTTTGGCAGCCGTAGCTGTGAACCATTCTTCACTTTACAGGACTAAAAACTGGCTAAGAAAGTATGTTTTTCTAACAATTTGATTAAAGTCAGGTAGCCAACTATTGATTCAGACCCCATCCAGACTTTGACCTAATAGTTTCTTAATTTCCTTGTCTCTATTCAATGTTTTTGACAGAAGCCCACTTGTGATGTTAAAGGCAGAATAGGTAAAAAAGGAAAGGATATTGGTCCTGGTTCTGTTGTAAATCATTGAAGTATATGTAACATCATTAAGTGCTAATGCAGATGATTATATTTCATTAATATCTTGACCTTTCTTTTTCAGAGTCTGTTTACTCTGTTGTAAAGCTAGAGATGCATCTAATTGTTTTGAGATTGTTTTTCTTCTTTTTGTCTCTCTCAAGTATACTGCATCTATCATAGAAAAAAAAACATGGAACTTTACAGGCAATTAATAACAAGGGATGTGATTTCTTCTCTTGTGATATTATCATGATACCACCTCAAATGTATTAAAATGTTTTACTACCTGTTTTTCTCTCAAAGAATCCCAGCTTTTCCTACTAAAAGATCTTCCTGTATGCACATTCATGTTCATCTGACCAGCTTCTGTTTCTCCCAGCCCTGTGACTAAAAGGCTTCTCTATCATCTAGAATATGAGACATTGATAAGGTATATTTCCTTTACATCATGCGATTAAATAAGAATTTCAAATATCAACAGGAATTAAATAACTAGTACCTGTTGTTACTTTTGACTACTGAAATGTTGTATCCCTAAGTTGACAACAATGTTCTATCTTTATTTTCCCCAGTTATATCATATGTAAAAAGAGTACACTAGAATAAGAAATTTTTCTTCCACTTTATGTTATTTTGCTTCTATCAGAATCAAATTTAATCTGCCATCACACTACTTATTAATCTATTCAACTAATCTCTAATATTTGCTATCTTAAATCATTAACTGTCATCTGCATGTTTCTTACCTCTTTTTCTTGTTTTACTTATCATTGCTTATCATCAGGTATATTGAGAGATACCATTCCTAAAAAAGGAAATGATTGAAAGATCTGAAAAGATGGCTGTTTAGAGCCATCTATGTTTAGAGACATGCCCTGATGTTTAGTGCTTTCTCTAAGAAAGCTTAGGAAGTGACATTTCTTGAGACATCCAGTTTCTCAAAAGGAGCTTCCAGACTCTTTGGTTCAAGCTTCCAGGGGGCAATGTGGCACAAGAGAAGTACAAGACTAAAATGAAGATTAATCCCTATCTGTACAGTGAGTGCTATGACAGAGCTGGGAAAAACAGATCACTAAATTGATATGAAGATGCTGAGTTTTTCTCTTTGAATCTGCAGGTTGTCCCTGTTGGTTAGACACTGGAGAATCATAAAAACGTCAAACATTAAAAGTGTCTCAGTTGTACTACTGGGTCTTAAGTTTTAACCCTGCTACCATGTTTTTGTTCCTTTACTTGCCAAGGTCAGACTCTAGTTACTCAAGCACGACTTAGAAGGGATTTCAGTGCACTTACCAAAACTATTTTTTCCCCTTTTACCCATGTTTTTCAAATGTTCTTTCTAGTAAGCTTAAAGAAGACAGCAGGAGGGAAGAAAAATTGTTCCCAGCTGTTTTTTTAAAAATAATATGTACTGCACTACACTGATGTAGTGTAGTACAGGCAGCTCTCCTTCTGCAGTTTGTTGAACAAAGCAATTGGTGATTGGCTGAGGATATTCAAATTTCAGCTATAAATTCGTTTATAAAGTGAATTTAGTTATCTTGAAAGCTATTGGACTGAATGCCCTGGAGACTGAACTCATTGACTTATTCACAGAACTACTACAGTGAAATATGAAACGGTGCAAGCTTTCAGCACATTGTCCTACCAGCGTGCTCAAAGCTTGACCTGCTAGAATGACCTATGAGGAAAGAGGTTAGTTTAGTATTTATGTTCATTTAGGAAAGCACTCTGCTTACTTTAATCAATAGCAAAATTTCTACTTAGTGCAATGAAGGTTTGATCAGATCTTTGTACTCTAGGAATGACAGAGCAGCCATTGAACAAGCCACAGATAATAACAATCAAGCACAGATTTTTAAATGGCTGTAGACACACTCAGAAAAGGTGATAATCATACTCCTGGGCACACCACTCTGGTCTTTGTGCAAGTGTACAGGTTGCAAAGGATCATTAATTATCTGAGTGCTCCAAACTTTGTATGTCTTGCTTATGTCTTGAGTTCATAATACAATTAAATTGTATCTTCACTATAAAATCAGATATTTTATTATCTCTTTGCTGCTAAAAAAACTCTTGGGAGTTCTCTTGGAAGGTCTTTTTAAGCAATATATTTGATGCTACCAACTACATGAAATTGGGAAAGTCACTTAGTTCTCTTTTTGTCCCACTCTCACTCACATCTTTATCCACAGGTGAAACTGGGGAGGGGTAATAATAGCTACCAAATTAGGGGAAGAAAGGAGGAGACAGAAGAAGGAAGAAGGCAATTTAGCTTTTTTACTCCAAATTTTTGAGTTAGAGATATCATCAGCACCCCAGTTATTATCACATCTGATGACAAACCATATACTTGTGCAACATGCTCTTATAATGCCCCTTTCAAACAATAATATTTCTGCATGCTAAATGTACTAAGAGCTGTCTGTTATGCTAAAAAAAAAAAAAAAGGTTATGATCAAAGTATTTTTCTGTAAACTTTTCTACCAAGTGCTGTGATAGCTACTCTATGCCACATAAGATCCAGTGGTAAATTTTCAGCTTCCTGAGTCCTGATGAATTTTCATCACAAGCACCAGCCTGTAAGTCCCAGGTTGTTAAGCATGGTTATGGAAGAAATCTGGAGGTGGTAACCTTGTCAATCACTGACAAAAGGGCCTTACCTAGCTCATAATAAAATACCACTGCTCTCAGAGAGAGATTTCTGTTAGCATTTGGGAAAGGCAGTTTCTTTCAAAGAGCCGAAGACCAAAAATGTATGCTTTGATGTATGCCCTTTGTTAGGATTTATCTTGTGGTTTTATTATCATTGTCATTAGTACTATTTGCCACCTCCCACCACATCTGCCACTGAAGAGGTTTTGAAATACCTGAAAATATAAAATGAGGAACTGACAGTGTCTTATACCTCTGCTTTGCTGATTATGTACCCTTTCATTCCACATTTAATTATTCAGACATAATTTGTCTGCTGCTTTTCCTACTTTTATACTGGGCTTAAATTACTCTTATCCTCTTACAGAAAACTTTTATCATTGATGCCTTTCTTTTGTTGAGCATAAGGTAGCACACTCTGGGCTCTGTATGTGGATACTCTGCCACTTAGTTCAGTGGCAGGCCCTGTATATAAATTCCTATTGAAAAATGGATTCATTGCTACTGCAATTGAGAAAACCAATTAAAAAGGTTTCTTTTACTAGCTCAAACTGTAACTTTGGCTAGCCTAACATCAGCTCAAAGTCAGATTTTCAGCTCTAACTGTTGTCTGACATCCATGTAACACTTTTACTGTTGTGTTCTCACACATTTAAGACAAATGTATGACCTTTAATTGAAGATTCAGGCATGGAAAGTATAGGCATCCAACATTATGATGAATATAATAGAACTGGAGAAGAGAAACATGAGTGTCTGCCCACAGCTGCCCACTGTCTTCCCAGCTTCTTTATTTTACACATGATAAGATTAAAGTCCCCATGCCAGCCAAGCAGGAACACTTAAAATTCAAGTCCATAAAAAACACATTAGACATGAGAAAAGGTTTGCAGCTCTGAAATTTTGCCAAACTGCTAAAAGCTGAGCCATGAAGACAGAGGAATACACAGAAATTGACTGAACACCCACTGAAATCAGTAGGAAACTTTCCACACATTTCAGTCAGCAACAGATCAAGCCATCTAACAAGTTTCAGAAATATTATTATGACTTTTTCCTGTCTCACAAGTTGAGTAATACATCCAAATGCACAACCACACCTTAGTGTGAATTAAGAAGAGTGGAAAATACTGATTTTCATGTAACATGCATTTTTGTCCTTGGCACGGATGTACCAAGAAAAACACAGCTAGATGTATCAAAACTTTCTTCCTCTGAAGTGAGAAAGTGAAATTCTTCTAATCATTCACTTTTATCATCTTATTTATATCGCTGAAAGCAAAAGGAGCCTTTAATAATACAAAAGGATATCAAGTAAACATATTTACCTCTAAAATATGCATTATAACCAAACACCACAAAGTGTAAAGAACTTCACAAGTATATAAATATGTGTAGAGCAACTCTTAGCATATAAAAAGATGACCCTGATCCAAAAATATTACATTCTAATTAGACAGTACATACATAAGAGAATGTGAGGGAAAAGAGTGAATTCATGGAAGCATTGAAAAGAAAGGGTAAGATTTAAGCACATATCTTGTTAGCCCCATGACTCATAAATGTCTTATGTGTATAGACATGGATCTGTTAACTGAATGAATAGGCCAATATTTATTGTCCTTTTTTCTCAAATTGTGTGTCTTCATGAGTCATTTGAAAAGAAGAGTGTGAAGAGTTGTCAGACAGCTTCATGAGGTGGGTTGAAGATAAATGGGCTCCATATGGACAAAGTTGTGAGAGCAGAGGAGGAGATGCATGTTGAGAAAAGCTTGCAAGTCTTGTTTTTGGGTTGAAAAAGGCAGGATAGAAAAGCAGGTAAAAGTACAAAAGTAAACAGGTGAGCAGAGTTATATAATACAAGACCTTGAGTTGAAATCATGGCGATTCAATCCAGGCAGCAAAGGAGATGTCTTTCTGCGCTGTATTTAGTAAGCCAGACAGCTCCCAAGCAGCCCTTCTTCTAAGTCTTTGAGTAACAGATCACTGCATCCCAACTTCTCTGGAAACTTCTTTCCTTAAGTATAGCTTCACCCCATCAATGACCAAAATATGAGTCTGAAGTTACAACTTGGAAATTGCACACAGATTCACATTTGTACATTTGTAGCCTCTGTGGATTGCCAGGCTAGGAAAAGTTATGGGAAGTTTCTGCACTGTGAAAGTGAAGAACAAGCCTTTCAAACACAAATGTGTTCATGGCATTTAGTTTATACAGCAAGGGGAGAAATACAGCAAGTAAAGCTGGCGCATTAGGAAAAGGAATTAATAATGGATTGCTTATAAATGTGTTAACAGCTCTTTACAATGACACATAATGGTAGGAACAGCACTTTATTATCAAAAGATCACTAACAGCTTCTAAGTATGTTGATTATCGCAGTGAAAAAAACATGAGTGTTTTAAGAAAATTTCAATAATTAGATTCCTCTTAGGTTTTAACTGTCACATAAACAGCTTGTAAATGACTAAAAACAGTATTCTAAAATAAACTTCCATTGGTTTGCTCTTGCTGTTGTTACCAAAGCAAGATCTAGGGTCAGGATGCAAAGACTAATTGACATGTATAGCCTGGTTACATGGAAAAAAAAATTTAAAAAAGCATGAAGTCAATCCTGTTTGCATGAGTATGCTTATTGACTCATTTTGATTTTTTACCTCAAGAAGAATGGAAAATTCTAGTTCTTAAGCAAGCAAAATTACCACCTGTTTATATTTTACATAGAAAAAAAAAATATTTAGACATGAGATAAGCTTCAGGCAAAATTCAGACTAAACAATTTGTTCCTATGTATGGAAGAAAAGATCCAAAGTACAAAACATGCTAAGCAAATAAGAAAATTTTGTGTTCTTGTCCACAGCTTCCAGAGCTGGAAGTCATTTGTTTTCACTATTATGATGATGTGAAACTGACAAGGGCATGTAGAATTAAAATAGTACATTACTTTTGCGGAGACTGGATTGACTTTGACAGTATATATTATGCGCTATACAGAAAATCATATTAATGCATCATAACACATCCTGTTCTTCAAAATCAGCATACTTTCATTGCAGAAAAATAAGCAGACCCCTATAAAATTCCATTCTCCCTTTTTGTTAATTATTTATGTTCAATGTGCATTGCATTGCCTATGTACACAGGACTAAGAATATTACATGTACTGAAATTCTAATTATTGGCAGCATTGTAGTTCAATTTGAAGTACGTATCACTACACTGAAATCTACACTACACTGAATAGAACTGGTTGTAGAAAAGCATGTGCGTGGAAGGATGTGAACGTGTGAGCATGATAGAACAGCTTCAGCACAGCTTCTCTGCTTCTAAGAAACAGGCACATATCCAGGAGCCATAAAACAATATGCTGAAAAAAACTTCCTCATTTCATATACCTGTTCCTTGACTATACATCTGCTTTCTTCATACTCGCTCTCTGTTCTTTACATACAAATTTTACCACAAGAGCTAAAAAGTTGACTGTTAGTTTAAAAGACTGCTGCAATTAACTTAACCTTAATCTATATGAATTTAGTAGAACTATTCTTCTATATGCAAATTCAGGAAAATGTTTCATTGTATGGACACATTGGAACAAGGCATGGACCAGTCAGAAGTAAAAACCTGCTCCTGAGCTACAGCATTAATTTCAGTTGAACCAAGTAAAAGTTGTCTCAAAATTTCATACAGAATAAATATCTGTTCACTTTTTAAAAGGCAAAACACTTTACATAGTGTAGAAGTGGATTTTTACTAAGCAAGTAGTTAATAGTTCACTCCAGTGAATACCAGCATGGACAGACTGAAATGCCTAACCTACAGCATACTTAATGTTTTCATTCAAATACCTCATGAAAACTAAGGTTGTTCTCTGTGCAAATTGCTTTACCGTGCTAGTCCAAAGCTGCTTCTGCACCGCTCTTACCTTCCTCCTCATGAGCAATGACATTTTTTTTATAGTTTGGCCTCATGCTGTCTATACACAAACATAGACTTGCACACATCCAATACTATAATTAATGTCACTTTCAGCCTTCATATGATAAGTTTATTTTAAACAGAAAACCAGTAATATTTAGTTGCATAGTCAGCAAAGTTGTATAGACTAAAACAATGTCAAAGTAGACCAGTTTATACAGGAGCTCTGCATACAATCAGATCAGATCTGATTCTTAGGTAGCCTACTAAAAATGGTACACCAATCTTTGTACATTGAACTTTAAATAAGCATTACCAAGACTACACTTGGGTTAAGTGGTTGAGGGAAAACTGTGTGGCATAAGATGCTATAACAAGCAATAAAACTCTGCAGATTAAGATCTGTTAAATAAGCACAAAGGAGTCAGGCCAAGGTTATGTGAACTGACTTACTTATTATGGCCAAAATGAGCCATGAAACATAAAACATTATAATTGCATCTCAAAATTTCAAGGTAATTGTGTCAGCACTTGCTTAGAGACTAGGGAAGCAGCAATATAAAATTGCAAAAGGAAAAGCAAGATGAAAAAAGATCAAAGTGCTAGGTGATGTGCTGTAGAAGGTGGGACTGTCAAAATAAAAAGCACAATTCAGACTGTTGAAGAATGATAATTAATAAACTAGAATGCATTGTATTCTAGTACATCCTAGCCTTTATTCAAGCTAAGAACATAATATGCCAATATCCCACCTAACCAGCTCAGTGGCAACTCTCGATTTCAAACAATTTCAGTGGATGCCTGAGAGCTAGTAGAGGATCTATAAAGACTATTCCCACAATATTTTGCAAACATAAGTGGGTTCTCTAAATAATTACACATCTATAGAAAGAGATGTAAATGCAACAGGGAACCTGACAAGCCAAAGTGCTTTCTTTATCCAGCATGTAGCTTTCATGAAACAAAACAATTAATTACATTGCTTTTGCTGTAATACTGCAAGAATGAAAATTTAAACTGGGTTTCTTACTAATATTGTAAAGATGCTTTAGGCAAAATTAAAGGTCTTCTTAATATTTATTTATAAAATCCATACAAGCATTTTAAGTATAGGATATTTTAAGATTTAACAGAAAAAAATTAGTCTTCTTTAATAAGAAGGAGACTAGGAGCAGAATGGAGTATTGTAAGCACTTACAGTAAAAAAAGCCTAACTTTTTATTAAGCTATATAAACTGCCTTGTGATAATATTCCAATTATTTAGTCATTCACCATTAATATGAAGTAATACCTGCTAAACTGCTTAAATGACTTCAAAAATTGAAGACATATGGAGTCAACCTGGATGTTATCTTCAAAAAACCTGAAATGTATATGACACAACAATACCTGTGGCAAAATCAAACCCATTATTTTTCTGATTTCTCAACTGAGGTATCCCACAAGTTTTGCATGAGAAGTGTTGTGGAGCTTTTCTCTGAATCAGCATACAAATTTGATAATTCTCCCGGACCTGCCTCATTTTCAAGAGTGTAAACATCAAAAAGAAAGGAATGGAAGAAAGAAAGAAGTCTTCACACAGGAATAAAATATTTCTGGCCTGAAAGCATGAGAATTTTTACACTATGCTGATTAGATGGTATTCAGACAAATTACACAACAGAGAGACATGTTTTGAGTGCTTTTAGTTAAGAGAAAATATTTCTGTCCGGAAATTACATAAGATTTTGCCAAACTGGTATCTGTCTAAGCAAAGTTACAAGCCAGATAGAGGTTTTCTATAACATGTTTGGAAATAAAAATTTTGTGTGAAAAATATCTCAAAACCACCCACTTTAAGCAATTGGGAAAGGTTTAAATACTTTATAATAGTTGCATGCCTTTGGCTCTAATGACTGCAGGGATTGAAAAAACGCTACAGGTGAACACTTTCAAGATATCAGTGAAGTAACCAGCTTTCATAATATCATGAAGGAAATTACCAGACTGACAAGCATCTTCTTTACATGGGAAGACTTCAGCAAAATTACTTGTATGTGTATTTTTCCATAAAGTGATAAAGAAATCAAAATACAAAACCACCTGCAGTTTGGTTGACTGACAGCACTGCAACAGATTCACTAGACTTTTCAGAACAGAGTTGGGTTACTCTTGAGCCAAAACAGGCTGGATGAAATGTGAGAAGATTGCAAGACAGAAACTGAAAGTTCTATAGAACAGGCAGAGTAATAAGCAGTTGTTCAAACTCATATTTCCCCTAAGGTGCATGAAGTCACACCATTGGGATGAACCAAATGTTGTCTGCTCCACTACAAACCCTCCTAGTTTTCTAAGGTACTACAGTTTTTAAAAATATACGAAAAACTTTGATGTGTCAAGAACAGGTAGGTTCTAAATTAGACAGTATATATCAGCCAAATCCAGCAGTCAAATATTTAAAAAGGAAGATTTCTTAGAGCTTAAATAAAAAGTAATGGATGTCTCCTAATAAGATCTCCTTGAAATCAGAAACTACAGTCACCAGGACTTGTCTTAAGACACAAATAGAATCAAAATAAGACAGAGAAAAAATCTAAACCAAAACCAAGTACCAATACAAGAGTGCAAAGGAAAAGCACATAAAACACCTTTTACTCTACAAGCTTTCATTTACAATGCATATTTCTTGATAATAATTTCCAATTCTGAAGCTGCGTAGTTAAACTTTTCAAAAATCTCTCTCAAAATAACACTTTTCCTACTTCTTTTCAGAGTGAAACCACATTTCAAAACACTGTAAGGGGTTAGCATGTTAATGTCCATGCTATGAAAATGTTTTTAGAAGAGTCTCTGTCACTAATAATAAAAATACACAAGGAAAAGTCCTTCTTGGAAACTGGACTGAAAAAACTGTATCCACCCTTTCAGTCTAGTTATCTGCAGAAGTCAGTGAAAATCAGCTTTTGAATCAATACAAACCCACGGTAAGGGGAACAGTGGTTCAGAAACATAAATCTTTTGATGAGTCAGTATTATAAAATAGTTAGGCAGAAAAGTTGCAATTTAATTTTATGGGACAGATTCAGTTCCTAGCAGTGGTAACAACTGAGCTTAAGCATAGTGCATAGTACACAGTGCATGCTCTACTACATATCTGCCTCTATAGAATATATATTCTGAGAGTTCAGGTTTCTGATTGCAAGTTCAAACCTGTACTGCTAGCAACTGAACAAATACTTGTATCCCAGATTTCAAATATTTTCCACCCACCTGGTTCTCAGAATTTATAGTCTTGAAAAGAACATAAGTCCAAAGTTAGGTCAACTTCAATATCTGTAATATGATTTAGATAAACCTAGATCTTATTTCCCTAATCTTCTAATATTGTTTCACTCCAGATGAAGGTGACCTCTGTCCCTTTGCTTAGCTATAGATAGTGATCTAACTGCTGAACTGAAAGTACCAGAGGTTTTTAACAAACATCAGTTGGACACAAGCTATTTCCGTGAAAGAGCCTGTACTTTTATGTGTTTAACAAGAAAGGACAGAAAATATGACATGCTGAATTAATTTTTTTCGAGATATGTAACAGCAGAAGAAGCAACAATAATAATAGATTATATGTATCAATGAATTAACAAAAGATATGGAAATATTTGACACCTGAAAGAAAGTTCCATGATTCAGTATAGGGGCAATGGCTGAAGGGAATAAAACAATAGATACATCAAAATTAACTTCCAGGGAAGCTGTGGAATGATTCAAACTAACTGCTTTGTTTTAAAAACCTTTGAGATATTAAGCTATTCTAAGAGTGCGTTTTAACATTGGCATTGTTCTGGCATACCAATAGATCTCAAAAGGAGATTTTGATAATATGAAGAAATTATTTTTTTTTTTCATTTTAATGTAATGAGCATACCACTTACAATAATCCCATCCCACTGCAGACTTCTAAAGTTAACTTAAAATGTCAGTCTGTACTGGCCAACACACTAACTTGAACAAGTACCAGTCCACTTCTTGCAGGCTAGAATTTACTTTGTCTTGTATCTCAATATTAAAGATTAGTGCACTACATGTCCACACACTTCTTGCACACCTGAGTACTCAAGACACTCCCTATCTTGTACTTAGCCTAAGATCTGTTTAGCTTACAAGATCTGTCTGGACAAAGCCCAAGAACACTGTGGCTGCAAAATAACTAAAAGTTAGGATCTCAAGGAAAATGAATGTTTTTCCAATTAAATTTCCGAAGCCTAAAATATTTCATTTAAAATTTACATACAATTTCTCCAAACTAATGTTTCTGGGTTTTCATTCAATGGTATCCTTTCCTGACAAGCCCACATCAGTTAAATTTATAATTAAAGAATATAAGTTGCAGTATTTTTTTTTAATGTGGCTATTATTTGATAGTCTTCATACTAGCATCCACCTCATTAATGAACAGAGGATAATCTCAGTAATTTGCATCTTCTACTGATATTGATAATACCATTTGGATAGGACCATTACAATAATTCCACATGTCTCTCAGCAAAGCAAATTCATATTCAGCAGATTTTACAACTAATGACATGAGTAAGAGTGAAGCATATCATTCTGCAATGCACAAAAATGTCATGTCTCTCTTAAACACAGTCTGAGGGATAATACAATTACTTAAAAATTCAACTTTACTGTGAATTTATGTAGCCATTGACTTAAATAACAAACAGAAAAAAACCCCCCTACACATAGAATCATAGAATCATCTGGGCCAGAAGGGACCTTCAAAGGTCATCTAGTCCAACCCCCCTGCAGTCACAGAGATACCCCCAACTAGACCAGGTTGCCCAGGGCCTCGTCAAGCCTCACTTTGAATGTCTCCAGGGAAGGGGCCTGAACCACCTCCCTGGGCAACCTGTTCCAGTGCTCCACCACCCTCAGAGTAAAGAACTTGCTCCTAATGTCTAATCTAAAATTGCTCGTCTCCAGTTTAAAGCCATTAATCCTTGTTCTGTCACTGCTGGCCTTTTTGAACAGACTGTCTCCAGCCTTCCTGTAGGTCCCCCTCAGGTACTGGAATGCTGCTATTATATGCAGAGAGTTCCAGCCCTACGAGATGGAACACAAATATAGATGAATGGAATGGAATGGAATGGAATGGAATGGAATGGAATGAATGGAAAAACCTACAATGCTACTGCATGCTTAACTGTTCTAGCAGCTAGTACACCCACAGCATTGAAGGTGTTTCATACACATCCACTACGAATGGATGAAGTTAAGGCTGCAGTGCAGCTTGCTCTTTCACATACTCTGATTTTTCAGATTTTCATTTTGCAAATTTAATTTTCATTAACACATTTTCTCTCTGAATTATTAGAAAAGGCTTTTTCATCTGGTTTATCTTGCATAGTTGTATTCACACAGATAAAAGGTAGGGAAGGAGTGAATGTGGAAAGCATTAATGACAAGTATAACTAATAGCTTCACAGACACCATAACAGGACAGAATCTGAATTACAGTATTTGAGCAAGAGAAGTTATTAGACTTTTTAAAGAAAATGTAAGTAAACAAACTTTTCAAGGAAACACTGGACTGAAAATACAAAATTACTCCAGGGTAGGGGCTGGGGTTGTTTTTTAATGACAAATTACTTTGTTCCTTCTCAGATTGACAGAACTTGAGAAATCCAGTGTAATTGGCAAAAAGCTGTCATTTCAAACCCAAAAGAATGCTAAATGCCATTGTTTCACACTAGAGGTCACCCCCGGTAAGAAAATATAATTGTAGCATCTTTTATTTTCTGCCTGTAGCTGATACAATATTGAAAGGCTATTCCTTATAGTAAAGAAGTAGGATTTTTGCTAATTTTTTTTGGCGGGTATGCTAAACAACATTTCAGTCAAGCAAATGGAAATTTCATTAAACAGGGTTCACTATTTGCTATCATACAGAACCTGTTAATTACTTATCATAATGAGACAGCTTTTGTTAATGAAACCATATGCTTGATTTAAGGGATTGCCTGTAAATAAACAATATAATAACATTTCAGCTGAGAAAATGTTATACCTGTCATGACCTTTTTGATTTTTTCTTACTTTATTGATAAAGGCTAGCATTGATAGCTAGCCACAGCAACATACATGTACAAAAAATGTCTGATATTTATTTGCATTTGGTCAAAAGAAGTAGAATATGTATAATATTTAAAGTGAGTACACCTGAACTAGTATTATTCATCATTGCTTTTGAATTTCAACAAAATGAGTGTCTGTGTCACTGAAAATACAAAGATTTATGTTTTAAGGGGGTTTTCAAAAGAAAGAACTGTTAGATTCATGGTAAGACCAAGATACAGCCACAGTGATTACCTACATGTACATTACTGTATATGTGATCTTATATTTCTAACTAGGATTTCAAAAATTAATGTTTGAAAATAGATTCAGGTTAGAAATATTGTATTTATTTATTTGTGTCAATGTTTGTATTGAATGTAATTAATAAACATTTGATCTCTTCTATTGCTCTGTAAAAATGTCAGGTATTTTTCAATAAAAACACAAACCATTATCTTTAAGTTACCAGAGCTTAAAATGTTTACCACTCATCAGTGTTTACTTCGTTCTGCCATCTTTTTCAGCAGGTCAATCTTATTCACAGGAGAGATACAACTAAGGTTTATGCCAAAAGTCTGACTGCAGTAAATGAAAAGGAACTGACAGGATCAGGCCACTTCACTGGGTCTTGGTTACTATGTTCTGAGTAGTTTAATATGATATATGCACCAAAGCACCTTGGATAGTCAGTGAACCATAATAGCTTCATTTCCCTGAATACTCAGAAAATTACCCATCTGGCTTGCCTGGATTTTCCTGCTTCATTTGGATAGGATGCTTACTGTCTAAAATGGATGATATATGTCACCTTTGAAATGTTGTATGATAAAACATTGCATCACATGGCCATAAAGATAGACACCTACAGCAAGCCTTGGGAAACAGGAAGGACAAAGCAAACTACTCATTGGAAAACAATGTGCTGCACTGCAATATACAGCACTATAGTAATGTACAGACAGTCATGTATAACCCTACATTTCTTAGCCCAAGTGTTCTTTCAATGTCTGCAGACTCTTGGATACATTTAAGACATTATTTAATATTTCTTAATGTAAAATAAAATAACAAAATTTATTTCATTCTTTAAAAGAGCAAGACTATAGGAAAGTGATGACAGCTGTCTTCAAGAATTATTATTTTTTGTAATGCAATAAAGAACTAGGACTTTTACTTTATCTTGTGGGAGTCTGGGAGAAAAAAAGTATGTGGATAGTATTTTTTAGGCCAAAATGAGAAAAAACTAACTAACCAAGTTTATATGCCTGAGGATGTTCATAAAAATAAAAGCACTTGAAGTTCCAGACTGTAGAGAAGGAAAAAACCAAGTAAGTTAAACAAAGAATGTGCTAAAAATTATCTCCATTAATTGTGTGACTATACATATTTCAAATATATAGCTTAAATACTGATCATCTTAACTATAGAAGTCCTCTGGACTATGTATGTCATTTTAACTCATGCTTTTTACTAAATTGAGAGTTTATTGAGTGGGGTTTTTTGTTTATAAATGAATTACAGTCAAAAGCTGCGATCTTTTTGCAAGTCCCTGTGAGGCAGAAAGGAGAGAGAAGACAGCTATTCATAATTAGTCAACAGGCAGTAGAATTAAATTTCATTCTCTATGAAAAGGATTTGAGAAGGTTTGCAAAGGAGAGGGGAAGGAAGAACAAAGCCCAAAACCAAACAAGCAACCAACTAAACAAACAAAAAAAAAAACCCCAAACAAACAAAACCAAAACAAACAAAAAACCCAAATGGATAGAGAACAGCAACAAAGCTGTTGAAGTGTCTAGAGTATAAGCCTTATGAGGAGCAGGTGAGGAAACTGGGGTTGTTTAGCCTGGAGAAAAGGGGGTTGAGGGGAGCCATTATCGTTCTTTACAACTACCTGAAAGGAAGTTGCTGTGAGGTGGGTGTTGGTCTCTTCTCCCAAGTAATAATGTATAGGACAAGAGGAAACAGCCTCAGGTTGTGCCAGAGGAAGCTTAGATTAGATATTAGGAAAAACTTCATCACCAAAAACATTGTCAAGCAGGCTGCCTAGTGACGTGATTGAGTCACCATCCCTGGATATTTAAAGGACATGTAGACATGGTGCTCAGGGACATGGCTATAGTGGTGGACTTGAAAGTGTTAGGTTAACAGTTGAACTCTATAGTCTTAAATGTCTTTTCCAACCTAAATGACTCTGTGATTCTATTCTATGAGTCTTCTGCAAGAGACTCAATCAGTTCACATGCTTTCAGCAAGAGAAATGACTTTAGAATAATCAACTTGTGCTTTTCAACATCTTGCTTTTTAAGGTCAGAAACAAAGAAGGCAGAAACAGAAACAAAGAAGGCAGTAAAATGAAATTACATTCTTAGAAGTCTTATTTTTGTAATCAGTTATCTTCTACATATTTTCTTGATTCTGGCAAGAGGAAATAACTACACTCAATTTGAGAAATTCTAGAAGCATATTATTTCATCTGAAATCCAAATATTTGTTGGTTCTAATTGCCTGGAATGATATCCAAAGCTTACAAAACCAAAATAACTGTTGCTTTCCTCTCTTTCTCTTCAGTTGCATAGACATCTGAATGGTCCATTTCATTTTAATTATCCAATTGCCATTCAAACTCTAGAAACTATGGTGTTATAGGACACTGCACACTTGCTAACATAACCTGTTATTCTCATAAGCCTGATAGGGCTGCTATGCCAGTGCAAACATCTTACTTCTTGTACCAAGTTTCATCAACAAGACCAAGTCACAAATTTCTATGAAGAGTTGAACTGCATAGTGCAGAAATTCTCTAGTAGCTGGTGGAAGTGCAAGTGTGCAGACACTTGAGCACCATACAACTCCAGAAAACAGCCTGACCTTGAGAACTTTCTCTACACACAACCCATTTTTACTGACTGACTTCAAGAATCATATTTTTTCATAGACAAATATGTGTATGTGTGTGTTTCTATGTGTATGAGTATATGTGTTTCTATGTGTGTGTAGGTATACATAGATACAGTTGATACAGATATTGATATAGATACAGGTATATAAAACTCCAAGTGTGCAGCACATCAGCCCTGGACTTACAGGACCTTTTCATATGTGCTGTTCTGTATCTGTAAGAGGTTACAGACAGAACAAAAGATGAGACTAACATGGAATGACTTCTCTGGCAGAAATCTCATTACAACAAGAGAAGGGCACAGAGTGAATCAGTTCTTCCAGAAGATCTGTATAAAGGCAATTTATGAGGAAGAGAAAAAGAAAAATAAGGTGGCAGAGAAGTGCAGAGAGAGAGGTAAAAATAAACAGCTTTCACCTTCTTTATGATATCAAGCAGCAGCTGAAGGATGGAGGCTGCTGTGGTAACAGGGAAGAAGAATGGAGCAGGAGCAGGATGTCCCTGGTACATTTGAGAGCATTTAGGACTCAAAAGAATAGCAACCAAAATCCTGACAAATAACCAGGAGTACAACGGTGATAGGGAATGGCAGTTGTTATTGTTTTGCTCTACAGAATTCACTTCATGTGCAAGTTGTTAAAAACCAAAGTGAGTCCGGGAATAGAGTTGGGGACAGATAGTCTAAACTGGGTGTGGAAGAAGAAGGCAACAGGAAGGAGCTAAGTTTGATAGGAATAAAGAGGGGAAAAGTAAAGACAGTGAGAGTCAAGAATTGAAGGGAAAGCAAAAATATCTGATTCTGATATTTGTACAACATGTTGTACATTCACATTGTACATTCACATTACTCCAAAGCAAAACCAGAAGGCATCTTTATGCCATTGCGAAGCAGAGAAGTTCTCAATTTTTCAGCTACATCTGGAAGACTACAGACAATAACATTCAGATCTGTCCTTCTGAAGAAATATTTGTCAACTTAATCCTCAAGACTAGATAGAAGAAAGCACACTTGATCCAGAATAGGTGGTCCTCAAGTTGACTGTCCCACACTTCCCCTTTGCTATAGGATCTTTCCTATGGCAAAAACACACTAAATAGCTTTTTAAAAAATATTTTGCTGCTGTAAATAACCAATGGTTCTATTTCTATGTAAAATTAGAAAGCAACATACAGAAAGACAACCATCTGCCGTTTTACAAGCTTTTTAACATATATGTTGGCCATTGGCTGAAAACTAATGCCAATGTCTAAAATCCTAGTCCAGTACTAAAAACGTGATTACAAGACCATCTACTAATACACTGTAAATGCAAAAGCATAATTTCTATGCATGAAAACAAGTTAGCTAAGCATGAGAAAGCAAACATTAAAAATTCAGCCCACATTTGGTTTTTTTTTTTTTTTTGTTTATAAATGAAACAAAAACTAGGAAAAAAAAATAGTGGTCTGTCTTTTGAAAGAAAAATTCTTTACTTAAAAGGGGCTGACAAAGGAGAACTAAAGGACTACATCCCAAATCTCATGATATACAACGCATCATGCCAGTGCATGGTTTTCTATATTTCTCAAGCCTAATTTTCATACTACATAGTTTATCAAGTTATGGCATAGATTATAACACTTGCAATAGTATTTGCTTCCTGATGGTTAAGGAAAACTCAAACCTCTCTACGACTGATCTTGTTTGTAAGCATGAAAATGGGTACTTTTCTTAGCAGTAGAAATGTGTGAAACTGATTCAAAGTAGCAGAAGCAAACCTACAGAACACATAGACCATCAGATCCTGTAACCACCTGACTCAGTAACCGACTCAGTAACCACCTCAGATCTTGTAACCACCTCAGTTTTCTCTCTGTGTCATTAAACTTGCTGGTTGACAGGTATTTTTTAAATTAATGTTAACACATCACACTGTCCTTGTGTGAACTAGACTACAGTACAGAGAGTTTTCTGTTGTTGCAGCCCTAGTTGATGGCTCAAAACACAAGCATTCGTGAAAAGTGTTCTAGAAGTTCAAAAGCAGGAAAAATTGTGTGATGTGTCTCAGTCTTCTGGAAGAGTAACCACCTACGCCCTTACAGCAGATGCCATCATGATGGCATAGAAGGAGGAAAGCACAACAGTAGTTAAACACCCAAATATTTGCTTTTGCAAATTAAAGCTCTACAGAAGGTGCTCAACTGACTATTGCTGTGTTCTTGGACGGCAGTAGTCTGATTTACAGCCAGAACTCACATACCTTTACGTCATTTTAACTTGGGGAATGGCAAGCTGTGACAGAGAGCTGGACTGAGTAATTATGAACAGGAATCTCACACTGGCTTTGTCGCATGGGGTTTGTATGTTTGGCTATTTCTTAAACTGCAGTTAAAAGTGCACCTGAGACACAATGCTTAACCTCAGTGCAAAAGTTGATTAGAATACTATCATCCTTGGGCCTACATCTAATTTGTAAATTACTTGGAAAAGTATTTAATTCAGACTGTTATTAAATAAACACTGTTTCCATTTATTCTTTGTAATTGTACATGTGCCTACAACTATTTTTCATAAGAACTCCCTTTGTCTAATGGCATGCTCTGACTAAGAAGCCAAAACACTGGAGAAATAGTAAAAAGACACTTGGTAGAAATTCAGAAATAAGGGTATAACCGGGGTCTGACTGTGTGCAGTTAGAATTCTGGTGTCCCTTTTACCTTTTGTTCTTGCCTTCCTTTGTCTTTGTTCTCTCCACAACTCCAGCTATTTATATCACTGCTCACTGCCAAAAAGGTCTCTCCATTTAGAAACCAACATGCATCTATCTGACCCTGTTCCAGAGTCCTTTTTGACAAGGAACAAGTGCAAGCTGTTGGCTCCGTGTCAATGGGAGGCTTTAAAGTCATCAGCAATAGGAAGCAACAAAGAGATTTGAGTCCTCTTTGGCTGAAAACTGCCACATCTTTAACATTCATGTTTGCTGTGCGAGTTCAACAACCTGATGTACAAAGCAGGCTCTGACTCAAGTCTTGCCCTTAATTAGAAGAAATAAATTATACTACAAAGCCAGGTGGCAGAACATTTTTGGATATTTGACGTGAGTGGTTAACAGAGCATAAACTCTGGTTTACAGGTAGAAAAAAAAAAATTAAAATTGAGCTTCTATGCAGTTGCTGTATCTGTTTGAACCACAAACAAGACAAAGAGAAACAAAAAGCAAGAATTGTCCAAGAACATGATTCAATTATATTATCATAAAGTTTAACTCACAACAAGCAATATTCAAATGTAAGTTTACAGATCTATTCAATGACAGGAATATATTTGATCCTTAAATTAGTATTTAAAAATTAAAACTTCATATTAAAATTTTTTTGCTATGTATGAGTAAATTTACAAATATCTTCTGATTTCTTTCCTATTGTTCTTCTGTAGAAAGACAATTATGACCATTTTTGCTTTAATGTGGAAAAAAAAATATCTTCTGGAGACTCATTGAAAGGCAATAAATGTAAGTTCTTCACACACTGAAAAACCTCTTTTGAAAATGAGATAAGCTCATTTCAGCACCTATGAAAATTTTACCTAAAACACTTAGAAAATAGAATGTGCATCCAGTCACACCATATGGCTTCAAGGCAGCCTTCATTACTGTCACCTTGCCATAGTATGGATTTAGGATAGGAAAACTTTGCATTCTCTCTGCAAAGTTCAACAGATTTAGCAGTCTGTTTATTTTGAGAGACAGGAGCAAAGGCTAAAAGAATATATACACATCTGTGATTGACCCCAATTCTTTTCAGCTCCATAACACTGAAGGGTGGAGTGTTTCAGGCAAAAGAAGCTGGGCAATTAGGTGTCTGTAAGAAGAAATCAATTTCATGTAAAAGCCACTTTCTTATATAATTAGTCTTGGTCATTTCCCCGATTGTCAAAAGTATTAAACTAGTAGACTTGAGATCTCAAAGCTGACTCAAACATCATGAGCTTCAAAGGAGGGGCAAGGAGAATGGAAAACAATGGCACATTTTTTTATTTACCATCTTTGTTTTAAGTCTTTAGGATAGACCAAGGACAAATTTCAAATTTTTCTCTGTAACTACGAATAAAGAAACTCTTCTCCTCATTTCCTCATACCCTCAGTGAAAGATATAGTTTCTGTTTAATAACTGTTCAGAGAAACTGGAGCCTGAGGTAAACATTGAGCTATCACCATTTTGTGACAAAACAGCAAGGACTGGCAAGGCTCCAAAATTGTCACTAGAAAGAAGAAATTGTTCCCTTTCCTCATTAATAGAAGGCTTACAGTTTTATTCAAAGTAAACCAGACATAGGACTTTTATTTCTTTAGGTGTGCAGCTGAGCCAGTTCTGCTGCTCAGATTCCTAGATTTGCAGTGAGATACTATTATTTGTATGTTCACAAGGCCATGATGAAAGGCCCTTGATTTAAACAGAGTAATTAAAATTCTAGGAGTAGTATGGCCTCACAGCGTGGCCATAGAGTCATGGCTTACCAAGTCTAGACTTCAAAGCCCAAAGTTCACGCATCTTTAGATCAGACATCCTCTAGACAGCAATTCCATAGTGGAGAACACCACTGATTTTTGGCTCAAACCATTCACATATTTTTAAAAAATTAAAAATCCTCAGTTTGCAGGATATCCTAGAAGGATATGATAACTTAAAACTTTCATCAGTTAAAAGTAAAATTTCAGAACATTGTAATATCAAAGAAGGTTTCTCGACTACTTTTGCCAGTAGCACTGATAGACTTGTGACACAAACTAGAAAAAAAGCATGTTTTATTAGAGGTAAATTTAAATAGTAATACCTTAAGTTGGGCTGATATTCTTCAGTTTGACCAAAATCAAGTTTAAATCCACTTTTTTTTTACTTCAATCCATCTTTGATTTTGATTTTTGTACTGAAGCCATCTCAGCTGGTTTGCTTAACCACATACTAGTGACTTAATATTTTTCCCTGTAATCAAAACAAGTTCAAGCAGCCAACTCTCCTTCCTTTCATGAAAACTCAACATCTCTTAATGGCTTTTCCAATGAAGTCTGAATCTTTATTTGGTCACTCGGAGTGCACAGTGATAATGAGTCCTTGTCTGCTACAACAGACAACATTTTGTGTTTATGTTGGCCACTTTCCCTCAAGCTTCCCTCAATCTGGAGAAAGATTTATAAAATTCAGATTCCCAGGTGTTTCTTCTGCTCACAATATTGTAGTGAACAGTGAAAATTTTATAATAACAAAACAGAGAGATTAGAGAAAAGAGGACACATCTGGTAGTAATATTGACATGATTCTGGGCAGCAGGATGGGTAACATTTTAAGAGCATTTTATATTTCTTCTCTCACTATCTACCATTTAAAA
Source organism: Scolopax mira (assembly GCA_004320125.1). Lineage (NCBI taxonomy): Eukaryota > Metazoa > Chordata > Aves > Charadriiformes > Scolopacidae > Scolopax > Scolopax mira. The sequence goes on from BJBW01004923.1 coordinate 77,341, forward strand.
TTCAATTGCACTTAGATGGGATTTCCATTGGAATTAAATGTCCAACTCCAGTTGAATATCAACAGAATTTTGATCTTCTAATTCCCACATTTTACTTTGAAGACCCTTGCCATAATCCGTTTGGAGAGCATATCTGTCCACCTGCAATAGACTTCCAGTTAACCATATGCTAATCATATATTTATTATGCACATGCAAGCTCATTTTGTCAAATGAGAACAAAAAGTAAATAATTATAAAGGCTGTAGGAGTAGGAAAGAAAAACATTTGATGAAATTTATCCCAAGCACAACGTTTTTTTGATTCAGAATACAAGAATACATGGATATTTCTATCTGTGAAATAAGTACTTGACATTAATAAAAATAAGTAAAAATAGTGACACAAAACCTTAAGTTCTGGCTTATGCAATGTGTCCTCCATGACATATTTCTCACACATCTATTTCCTATAGAACTATAGTCAGTTGAAAAACTGCAAATTCTCTTCATTGCAGTTTGTTTAAAATGCAGTACCACCTCTGATTTCACTGATTTCTTTTAGGGTACACCATCCTTTCAAAATTATTTCTTTATCTAAATGTCTCTTGAATCTCTGTTATTTTGTTCAACTGACTATGTTATGCAGAAGATCTGCTTGGTAATAAGAGAAATCACCTCTGTGTAAAAGATTGGGAGCGGGTGATAGTTCAATTTAAGAAAAATTTTTGGACCATTTAACTTCAGCCACAACCATGCCTAATAAGCCAAATTGTATTATGTGGGATTGTTATACTTCCGACATTGTTTTTCATGTTGGAAACCTGAAATCCAGCCATGGATGTCACAAAAAAAAAAATGTTACCAACATTGAATTAAAAATATATTTCGGTAGTTCTAATACCCAGAAAGTATGAGACCAAACATACTGACATAAAAAGTATAAGGTTATTACTATTAATTAAATAACAATGACAACAACTTATGATTTAGTCTCTGTAATTCCATTAATATGAAATCTTCACTCTCCCCAAAACCAATGATGGAAACAACGTGCATAAAACAACAGATGTGTCTGTTCTCCTCCCTCATCTACATGTGGAAATACCTTCTCCAATAAATCATTTTCTATAGTGTTAAGTACATGCTGGGACATGTTTTAGAGGCAGGTCTGCTCAAGGACTGTGTTTCACTTCCTGATACATTTAATTGCATTATAAGTCAGAGTTCTAATGAAGATGAGTTGTTATGTCTCATTACAACTGTCCCGGGAGAGAGAGAGAGACAGCCACAGAAACAGGGAATTTGGACAGCCCTGTGCTGTTTATCAGGCATACAAGGTCAGGAGATAAATGGTCAGAAACCACAGGATACTTTGGTGGGTCTGTTACAGTAATTTTGTTGTCTCAGGTGAATCTTAGTAGTCCCTGGAGGCTGAATATTGAGGAGCTTGTTAAGAGCTAGGGAGGAAAGTAAGTGGACAGACTAGATAAAAAGAAAATATCAGAGTACATTAAACGGAGTAAGTACATAAAATGCCTGCAGTTGCTTGCCTGCAATTCCAATGAATATATGCCACCTGTAAACCTACTGCAAAGCATTCATACGGTTTGTAATAAGGACAGGGGAGCATAAGGGAGCCATACAGATTTTATTCAAATTCTGTTTAAATTATCTAAATTCAGCTAGAAATTTTCCAAGGACCAACATGAGATTGCCAGTACCTTCGGCTTTTGCTTAAAGTAGAGATGACTCAAGAACAGATTCTCTCATGTGTAAGAGTACTCCCTTTGGTCTTTTGTCAAAAGCCAAGATGTACAGTCTGTCACAGAATTTAACAAAAACTAGGTATGTGAACAATTTCAGACATATTCTAATCCCACACTTATTACAGCAAAGAGAAAGAGAAAATTAAATAAGTATTAACGCCCTGCAAGACTGCTACAGTAAGTTTGGGAAATGCTGAAAAAATGCAATGAATAATTATTAGACTAACCATTATGTTCCTGTAATAATACTAGTTTTCACTCTTCAATCACCAGACACCCTTAAGTCCTGACAAATATTAATATAACAAGATGCCAGTATGCAGATAACAAGTTTCTAAATGTCTCCTGCATCAGTGGGGTTTAGCTTCAACAGACAGATCTGCTTAAATTTGACCATTCACTCACAATGTGGCAATATTGTAAACAGATTAAAAAAATGTCTAGATCCTTACAATCTTTAGAATTAGATACTGAAGCAAGGCTTTTCTTATAAAGCTGGGTAAGTACTTTTTTCACCAAAATTAAGTATTTATAAAAAATTTTTATCTTAGGCATATAAATAGAAATTCTGTTAACATGACACTCAATTAATTCAAAAGTAAAAATAAACACCCACATACATGGTTGTAGTATCCTTCTCAGCTTCTATTTTATGCTGGTTTAACTTTCTCAGTGATGTATCACCCTCTCCATCATCTTTATCAATTAGCACTCTACAACTAGGGTCTATCAATTCATTTAATGGAAAATATTTTCAACACCATATTACCATGTTTTCATGACACATTAAGTCTCAATTTGTTCACTTGTCTTTCTTAGTTGTTCTCTCACTACTCAGACAAAAATTTAATCATGATCAAGACTGATCAAAACAATTTTGTATGCAAGTTACACTAATACACTTGCCAATTAAAGGTCCAATACACCTCATTTCCCAGTTACCTCTTACCTTTCTCTGAGGTATACACCACCAGTAAATCTCTCAAGCTATCACTTGATGCCAGCTTTCTTTGCTTTTCTCTGATTAGTGCAGTTTACCACAATACATTACATTTTTCTGCTTAGTACCACATTGGGGACAAGTAAACAACTCACAAGAGTCTTTCCAGATGAACCTTGAATACATGTTCCTCAGATAGGATTTATGAACATCTTAAGCTCATTCTGTTCTTACAATATAAGGAGGAATGTTGCCACACTATTAACGCCCCGGGATCATGGATGCAGGCATAACAGTACATAACATGCTTACAAAGCTGTCTCCTATAAGACTGCGAAGATATAGCTTTTTAGTCCAAGATATTCAGGTTACTGTCATTTTTTTCTTTTTGGAGAATATTTAATTAATGGATGCTAAATATAACCATCTTCCTTTCAAAATTAATGCCATGCAAAGAGAAAAAAAGAATGTACAAGCAGTATTTTGACTTATTTTTAAAGGTTTGGGGGAAGAAAAGATGCAGGGAGGGAATATGTAGTCATCACAATGAGTAAACCAGCTGTTAGGGAAGGACTAAGGTCACGTAAAGGTTATTTCCCACAGTGTCTCTTTATGTTTTTATTTTAAGGTTCACAGACATTTTAGCACAGAAGCTTTTTACAATCACACTGCATTCAAAAAATTCTAAAAGTTAATGTTCTCTGCTTTTCATGAGGAGAGAAACCTCCAAGTATACTAATGTGACTTCAGCAAACCATTTGCGTAGCTCTTTTTTGTGACTTCATAAATATGTACTTCATGTCTACCTATCCTATGACTTTATAAAACAGCTATCCTCGTGGTGTATGAGTAAAGTTTTGCATTCAAATGAAATTGCTGTCCCATGAGAGTCAGATTAAACACCCAGTTAAACACTGATTTAAATGTAAAATTAGATTGGATTATCATCGTGGCATTCAACTTGATCTGAACTCAGAATGTTTCTGGGCTCATTTATCCTTGCAGAAAATCACAGTTTTTTGCATTGAGATTAACACTCTGACATGGCAAACAGGCATGCCATGTAACATCTGAGGAAATAAACTTTAAAGAAAAAGAAACCGCAAGGCGCAATTACCCAAGGCAAACTGTTTTGTTCATTCAGCGATTATAGTTCCTTTTAAAAGCTCACAGTATACCATGGTACAGAACAATTTAAACCTCTGTTGCTTTCCTTTGTGAAACTGAGGTACTTCACTTTTTTCTCCTTTACCAGTCCTTTCTTTTAGTAAGATGGTAGTTCAAACACAATGTATATCCACTGAGCTACCCAGCACATAGGGGAGAAGACTCACATCATTACGCATTCACCTTTGCATTAGGTTGCAGTACACAAATAAGCAAATAGTTTAATGATTTCAAATGGATATAATTTCTTTCAGGTTCAAGTATCAGTTTGCTTGTTTTGCTGCTGCTAATCACCTCTTAAATAAACAATTGCTTTATCTATGTACTGTGCCTCATTTCACTTTCAAATTATCTGTGTGTTTCACTCCTAACAGCTTATTATGATCTATAATTAACAATTTTACAGAAAGCAGACCTTGCATTGTAAAAAGCCCACATTCTATCTGGGAAGCACTTTAAACAGGAGGCCTCTGTTTTAATAACAAAACTGACATGTATTCTGGTACTACTGTCTTTTTCACTCATCTTCAATACATTCAAGGATATTCAATGTATTTAATGTAATATTTTTGTAGCAAAAATATCAGCACTGGAGAAATAAATTTACACAGTATCAGTGAAGGCTCTTACAATCACTCAGTCATTCCTTGGAACATCTTAGCAGAATCTACACAAACATCAACAGGATTTAGAACTGAACAAAAAGACCCCACAGATTCTTAGCAGACTTCAACAGAGTAAAGCTCCTTCTATACTTCACTGCCCTAGGGCCAGGTTTTGTGCATTAGGGTGGGCACCGAACTTGTAGGTTGGATCTGTAGATTACTGAAATTCTGTGGCAAATTCTTAGTATTTTTCTGAATAGGAACAGAATTTCTGAATTTGATCAGTATTCACTCTTGCACAGTTTTAAAGTCTGAAAGAGGTAGGACAGGAGGAAGAGGCATGGTGGGGAGAAATCTATTTCTAACTGTACTATTTGATCATTTGCATGGCCTTAGTGTGAATAGTACTCTTTACAAACACTGACAGAGAAAAGATTTTGGTTGATGTGGGCTGGGCTGGGTTATTTTAGCTCCTAGTAGAATGTAAACAGACCAGCAAGAGTACAGATGTAGCGGCAGAGTTGAAATTATGAGATACTTTCCAAGTTATGCAATTGATTATTCCCTTCATAGTCTACATTACAAGGAACTGGTTATGAAAAATCATATCTCAACTTGGACAAATATGAAAGACGCATTTTAAATCCCAAATGACCTGGGGCATCCCAGGGGAATAAATTTAATTAAATATTGGAACTTCACTTTTTAATACACATTTGATTAAAGAAAGAAACAACAACAAAAATGCATTCAACAATAGAAAGGGTGTTTGGAAGTAGTTGCAAAACAACCCATAATCTTAGAGGAGAGATTCCAAGTTCCTCTGTATAAATCTCCTCCACCTTTTGTGTTGTTTTGTTTTGTGTTTTATTTTCTTTATGTGCACACTCATGAAGTATATATTATACATTCTCCAGGGAAAAAACATTATTACTTAAACTTAAATTACATTCATATAATTCCTTGATACAAAAAAAATCAATTTAGCAGATCAATTTTTCTTAAACAAGTTCATCGTTCTCTGGAGCAATGAACCAATCAATAAGGAATGTTTTTCAGATGCTTTGCAGCCATCCCACTTTAGTAATTGCTAGAATTTCGTATTGACAGGTGATAGGATACTTTGAAGAATAAATTGATCTGTTAGCCTGTAGTGCTACAAGGCAACACCATAACAATAAAGATATATCCCCAGAAGGCCAGGATTTGGAAATCAAACAGGAGTTAATGCTGTTACATTATGTATTTTGACCCCGGAGGTAATATAAGAGTGCAAGCTTTCTGGTCACATTCAAAGTGACAAAAAGGAAAGAGGCAAGGAACTGCTGCTACTACATAATTTTGAAATGATTTTTCAATTGAAGAAAAAGATGTTTCATGGCACCATCTAACTGTTGGATGCTTGGATCCAAATCAAAACCCAAAACAAATTCAGAAGGTTGTTAAATGATGTTCTGCATCAGTAGGATTCTTAGGTTTGGTCACAAGTTCCTGACTGAAGCAGGAATGGCATAAGAAATTATACATAAAGTGGTCAGAGTGAGTAAAAAGAATTCTATTTAACACTATAGACAGGAAAAATTATTTGCCTTGTTATGATTCTTGAACAGCTGCACTCCATATTTCCAGAACCTACCAACTCAGCAGTATATCATAACACATGAAAAACAGCTACTGAAATCAAGGCTTGATTCATTATGAAGAGGACTCTCAGCTGTGTGCTCAGGTCACATTGTTGAATGCTATTTGGAGAAATATGCCAAAGAGCAGAATCCATCCACACTGCCAAAAGGAAAATTTAAGACCTTCACTCATGTTTGATAATGGGCAAGATCTGGACTTCATCTGAGCTCAGTTAAACCACTGAGTTGGCTACAAGAGTGGAAAAGCATTTGGTCTGCATTTCTGAAGGTCTCAATTTGGGAAGACACAACTAGACAGGGTTATCTAGCAACACAGTTAGCCCAGGGAAGTTAACAAGAGCAGTGGCATCCACAGGTGCAGGACCAAGTGCTGCTCTCCAGTACTTAAGCACATACTCCAGCAAATCAGCTGCAGTTTTCACACCTTCGGGACAGTGAATGCTTCACAGCACACAGCATTAATGCTGTCACACACATGGACTTCAGATGCTGGCAGTGGGCACAACCTGCCTCATCTAAACATAATCAGATAGCAAGATTGCCTTCTTTCCGTTTTCAGTTCTCTGGTTCAAAGCTGGCTTAGCTAAATATATCTGTAATGAGTTGGTATGGCCTGTGTAGTGGAATATATGGACAGTCAGTTATGTCACTGGTAAGTTTTTTTGAGGCAAAATGGGGATTCCTTCTTCCAGAGGAAGTAAAAATTAAAAGCTTTATACTATGCAATATCATCAGTGTTACCAGTATGTAAGTTCAGAATAGTTAGATAGATGACAATACATACACAATACAGTCACTAAATACATATCTAAGTGAAAACCTTTACTCATCTTGCATAGGATTTCTTCCGAGGTAATCCAAGTAGTATCTCAGTCCAACATGTTTCAATCAACTTTATCTTGGTTTTAGATCCTCTCAAAAATATGCATTTCTAAAGCACCTAGGAATGCTGGTTGTATCATGTCCTACCCCATTATTGAGATCATGCACCTCAGTCTACAACTGCAATATGCAGATGAGACAGTTTCAAAGTAACTTTATTCTATCGTATAGTAGATTAAACAAAAAATACCACCAAAATCTCCATGCTCAAAGTTTATTTGGGCCTATGTGTTGCAACAATAAGAATCATGAAGTCTCTTTTTATCATATATTGCATGAAAAATCTGTTCTTATTTACATGTCATTTTTAAAATTGATTTTTATATATACTTCTTTAAGTTTACCAGGGAATAATTGCTAGATCACTTCACACTCCCATCTCTGTGCTTAGCTGCGAAGTTCCATAAAAGAAAAATCTTAAGACTATCAAGAATTTGTCTTTCAAATATTGTTTTCAAATTTATAGGAGTTGATTTAGTACAGCTGAGTCTATGGCAAGCCCAATGGCAAGGAACAAATGACTAATGTTTGATAAAGAAGTTAACAATGTCCATATAGGCAGAAGCTATCTGTGCCCAGCTCTGAAGGAGTTAAAACTGAATCTTCTGTAGATTTTCTAAAAAATATTCAGTCTTGGAAGCACTATGTTTGAACGTTCATGCTACTATAGAATACATATGATTGAAAGGAAAGTATAAATTGGCTATTAATATTGCACCTCATTGAAAATAAAAAGACAAAATTAACTTTTTTGCTTTTGAAGTGAACAGTTGTGCACAGTTGGCACATCAGTGTGGATCATAATGCAAGGAGGAAATAACAGCAGGAAATGCAGAGTACAGAGGATTTGATTACTGTTCCTACTTCTTGACCATTTAACCTTTCTTGCCATCTAACTTTAACAGGACTGTTTTCTATTGCAGCATACCAATTCAAATACATATAGCAAAAGAGTTTTCCATACCATGTAGAGGACATCTTTAATGTATTTGATTTTACTGAAAGAAAATTAGTTCAGCAAACCAGATAATTTTAGGTCACACTGCTTTTCTCTTAGTTTGTCATTTTTGAAGTTCTTAACCTTAATGACTAGGAAAATGCTGTTCCTGGTTCTATTTATTTTAATAGCATGGGTGTCTTGTACCACTTATATATTGCTACTTGAGTTAAACAGCTTTAACAAAAGAAAATTATTTCAGTATTTATTGCCATAAAGTGCACTCTCAGCCAAGTGAAAAGTGAGAAACAAGTGGAGCATCTCTCACTCATGCTCCAAGTGGCATAAGCACAAAATAATTCATAATGAATGCCTAACAAACGTAAGTATATATCTGATGATCTAAGCTCATTACATAGATGAGGTATGCCAGTTCTGAATTATATCCCCACAAGAACAAGAACTTCTTTTTAAGAAATATCAAATGGAAAGTATGACATTTGTTATAAGGTACGCTGATAAGCCTTTTTCCCACTGTGTGCGGGAGGAGGGCAGGCAGAGAAAAATCAGTATGAAATTCCTCCAGTAGGACTCGGGAGAAACCAGTTCAATTCTCAGTTCTGCTGCAAGATCTCAGACAAGACTCTACCATCCCTTATCAGTATTACCCATCTTCACTGCCAGCTCCTTTCAGCAAGGACCACCTAATTAAAGATTTATGCAGCCCTTAACAGCAGAGGCTCAAACTCCAAGGTAATTAATTAGGGGGCAATTAACAGCAGTTACTGATAAAGTTAGGTACACCTACAACTGAGACTATGCTACTTCTCTGTAGCAGAGTACTATACTCAGTTCCAAAAAGATGCTGCAAACTGCAAATAAACTTCCTGAGGGAAGTAATTTGAAGAGGTTTTGCAAGAAGAAGCAAAGAGAAAAAAAGCAGGTTTGGAAGTTATCTTTTATGTCAGAAGAATGCCTCACAGATAAAGAAGGAATGACCTTCAGGTAAGTGAAACTACCTCAGAATACCTTCCACCCAGTCATACCAGTGGATGTTAACAGCCTCCTTCTTACCAAGGCTTCCCAAAACACAGTACCTAAAAGCTGAGTGAGAAACCTATGGTATTAATTCCTCTGCAGAGATGCTGAGACGTGTTCTGCACAGCTGTGATTTCATGCCCAGCAGCAAAGCCTCCCCAACTCAGGCTGCAGCCTATTACCCCAGCTGCAATGGTTAGGACAGCTTCAATTTTTTGAAAAGTGCACATTGCATACATGTACACAATGGATATACACAAAGCAAATGGGACATCTGAAACATAACAGCCGGAACACAGGTTAAGACTACAGAACAGCCATATCCTTAGGACTAGTGTACCCTGGGAGCTATTTGGAAAGAGCTCTTTTTTCCTGGACTAAAAAGAGTGCTTTGTTTGAGTTTAGCTTTTCCTACTTCGAATTAACAATGGCTTCTGGAAATGCTCACAGAGCTGAAGATGGGAATAGTACCCTCATAATTCCTTTAAAACTAGGAAGACACTATTTTTGGTGACAATTTTAGTGATTTGTTCAATCACAGAGTAACTGAGGGAGTGTGAAACCCTCCTGGTTCTGGTTCTTAGGTACCCTTAGGTAAGTTTGCATGTATGTATATGTCTGCACATGTGTATGTATATGTATATACATATACAGATATATATATATATATATGTATGCATGGTAGCCTGAGGCTGCCAGAAACTTTGCCTGCTGAATGAATTATAGAACAGGAAGCAGATGGGCTGTGTATATGAAACAACCGCTATCTGGCATGATGTGCTGTGCAATTTGGCTGCAAAGATTAAATTGAGCTATTGAATGTTTAATACACTATGCATAACAAATACAGCCAGAGCCACAAAACAGCGTAAATTACAGAATTGGTATTCACACTGCCTTTCCCAGGAATCAATACACTGCCACAGCTCATAAGAGTCTGTTGTTTAATACACATAAAGAAGAGAAGAATTCTTCTATTAAAATGAGTTATCTGGGCTATTTACCAAAGGCAGTGATTTAACAGTGGTAAAGTCTATGTAGTGCTGTTGAATGCAGATGATAATACTTCTTGTCCTTGTCGGCCTATTTCATTGCTCCTATCAGTTGCTGCTGCTGCAAGGTCCCCTGGGTACATTAGCAGTCAGCCCAGGAAGTGTGTTTAAGTAATGGACATAATGTTCACATTTGCTAGACCAGCCTTCTCCCTAATCATGAATTATTCTTCCCCAAGGCTCAATTGGAACATTACTTTAGAAGCAGAAGATTTAATCCTTTTCAGCTGATTGGAGGGAATGATTACAGTATTATTTTCTTGTACAGGCTGTCTCCAGTGAAGGTGCCTTTTTCTGTCCCCATCTTTAATAGGCAGCAATCTTTATTTCCCCGGAGGGAAATGGCAATGAATTCAAAATGGGATAAATCTTCAGGAATGTGAGGTGCTGAGACTGTAGATCACTGCTGGTTAGTTAATTAGTTTAGCCCTTGCTTATTTCATCTCCAAGACAAAAACACCTTGCTATGAGGTAACAGGAAGGAAACATGCAAATAACCATTTCCACTGCCTATGAAACACAGCCTCTGTGCAAGGTAACCTACAGCTTTGATTTCTATTTGATACAATCAGTGCACTGTTCACTTGGACTATTCTGACTTTTAAGGATTATTCAACCTGCAGGAATGGATTATATCTTTATCCACTGGATACTGTTGAAACAGATACAGGCAGGAGACAACAAAAGGAGACATTTATACACTAGTAAGAATGCAATTGTAGTTGGCATACAGAGATGCGTTTACTTAGACAGTGAATCCTGTATCCCCTGAGATGTAAAGACTAATATATTCTTTACACGCAGATGTTAAATGCACCTTTGAACACTGGACCTGCAAACAGCTGTTTGAATTGTTAATTATTGATGTTTCATTGTCAAAGGTGAGGGAAAAAATTATAATTTACTCATCTTTATTCTACTTTAGAACATAGTTATAAAGCCTAATAATTCTCAATCATTTTTCTTTCAATGTACTGGTGTAAAAGTGAGTACTATAATGGTTTTGAAATCACTGCATTGATTTAAATGAAAGCACTATTTTTGTCATTGCACAGGCTCTTTTTAATTCTCCTAAAACTTTCCTAAAGGGCATACCTTTAAAACAATATAAATTGGAAAAGAAGCAATACAAGCTCATTAGTATATTTGTAACCCAAAATCTGGATCAGTCTCTCCTGAAACTGAAGAAAGGACCCAAATCTGTCACTCTGCAATTTATTTAGAGGGTTCTGGTATCTTGACCTTGCTTATAAGTACATTATACAGTGAAGAGATGAGTACAGTTCTTGCATAGCCTAAGAAATCAAGAATATCTGGGGCTGATATTTTTCAATTGCTAAAAGACTAGATAAAAAATTCCAAACCCAGTATCTTAAAATTAAATTTTTAGGAACAGGCATTGTAGGATAATGATTATTTTGTTAAATGTAATATATGAAAATTGATGATAAGAAGCTTTTCAAGGACTATGCCAATTTGTGTTCTTTTCTTCTTTTCCCTAGTATATAAAATTGTATCATGATACAGAGTAAGAAATGTATGTGTTAGAAGTAGAAACAATTATTTACAGCCATTTAAAACACTGACAAGAATATATCTTCAGTTCTTGGTAACAAGTTGAAAGGTCACAGAGAACTTTTATTTTGGCATGTGGGGTGGAGTGTGAGGATTTTCTCAGTACATGAAACTGGAAAGTGCTGGGTGTTCACACCCTGCAGGCTTACCTCATGATCAAAGCACGAAGAGTTTTGCCCCGGGTTACTTCCTTGAAACATTCCAATCTAAACTCCGTCACTAACTGCATAAGAGTTATCCCATAAATGATATGAATTGAATTTTCCATTATTTGGTTTCATTTTTCTGTATTTACAGTTCTTTGCATAATGGCTAACATTCACAGCCCAGTTATTTTCAGTAAAACGTACCTAAATTTGATTATCTGCAAGCAATGACACATAGTCACAGTTTGAATAGAAACTCTACAAATATAACACATGAAGCTTGCATATATGATTGATGTTTCTTCCCTGAAGATATAGGGATTGTCCTTCTGTAACAGCATATAACTCTGGACACAAATTTAATTTGAAAAAAGGAAAAAATTTATCACCTCACTGAACCCTGGTAAAGTGTGTGGGGTTTTATCTTAAAAAGAGAAACAGAGCAGGGTTAGTTGTAAGGATCAGAAACATGATCATGGGCAGCAAACACAATTAATTCTAAAAATGATCGATCTCTGGATATTAAAAAAAAATAGTTTAAAAATAGTTTCCTGGAGAAGCGCACCACAACAGCAAAAAGGAAGAGCATCTACGGTTTAGTATTTGACCACTAAGTGCATGAATACTTAGCACCTCTGATAAAGAGAATATTAATTCAAATTTAATCACCCTTAGGAGTTACTATTAAAGACTATAACCAAGAATCCTTGCAAATTTTGCAGAAGGGGAAGAGGAATACAGAAGATACACTCTTCCCATGCAAACAGAGAACTGGGATTTCTTCATCTGTGATGTTTTAACAAAGGTGTGGAGCTGTGGCAGCTGACAGCAGGAAATCTCAGGGATTTGAGTCTGCGTATGACTCAGATAACACTGTCAAGATTTCCCTGTGAATAGTAATTCCTGCTATAAATATTTGGTTGGATTAATTAATACTTAATCACAAACGGGTATGATTTTTATTGAAATGTCGCTTCATATTTCTCCTATATTGATGTCCATTTGTAGGGGAACTGTACAAGCGTAGAAAGAGACTATCCATTACCAAAGAAATACCTAAAACCTACAAATTTCAGATTGACAAGTGCAGAGGATATATGCACTGGTATAGGGAGGACAAAGGAAAACTACCCACACCCCAAAAATTTCCCCAACATGTCACCCAGAGCACACACATAGCACATTGATCTGTGCTAATTTAGTGTCTCAAGCTGCTTTATGACCTTAGCAAATCTGATACATCTGTACCCATGGTGCAGTTTTAGTGCCTCAGTCATTTCTGATTTCTCCACTGACTATCCTCTCCCTCCTCAGGGGCTCCACAGTCTTGGCTTTGCAAGATTTTGTACAATTGTAACATCATGAAGAACTTAGTTTGAAAAGTGGTGAAATGAGCTGAAGATGTTCAAAGATGTCTTGCAATTTCTTGTGTATCACTTTCCTCACTTCAGTCCCAGAAAGATAATTCATCCATTTTTGGATTAGATTTCTGACACATATTCCTTAAGATACTAATAATTGTGGCAGTTTCTTTCAATGAGAAAAAAAGGTTGAACAGGACTTCAAGAACAGAGATAAACCATATTTGCGCATTTTTGAAATCACACTCTATTTCTGAGTCACGTGAACTAGTTTTTTCAGTCATCACTAGTTGAAAATAAAGTTGAAAATAAACAATCAACCTTTGTGTGGTATCAATATCTGTTGATAATGATAGTGAATAGAAGACACTTCCCAGCTGCTACGAAGATGTTCCATTTTAAAAATGTTCAGTGCTCTGAATGCATTCTGTGAATTAATTAACAAACAAGAAAAGGCTAACTACAACAATCATCTCTTCTTCATTCAGTGAAATGAGTTTGACGTGATTTCTGTGTTATTTGAAGATAACTTCCAACAACAGGAATTGTTTGAAAATACATTTGTGCTCATGAAAAGAGCAATCCCACACAAAGTAGATACCAAAACCAAAATACACATGACAGTTCACTGATGTGGGGCCACCAGCAATTAGTGTCCAGAAAACAAACCAAAACAGTTTAAAATCAGTAAGCTGCTTAGCCTTCCTTCCAAGAAGAGTTATCATACAAAAAGGTGACTGACTAAAAAGCAGTGAGGCATTCAGCACTATTTTCATATATATATTCAGCAGATTAGGACATGGACCTGTTGGAATGAGTCCAGCAGAGTCACATTCTCACTCCAGCAGAATGTGAGCAGAGGCTCACAAAGACAATCAGAGGACTGGAGCACTTATCCAATGAAGACAAGCTGAGAGAGTTGGGTTTGTTCAGAGTGGAGGAGAAGGCTCCAGGGAGACATTATAATAGCCATCTAATGCCTAAAAGAGGCCTACAGGAGATGAGGAGGGACTCTTTATCAGAGAGTGTAGTGGCAGGATGAGGGGTAACAGTTTTAAACTGAAAGAGGGTAGATTTAGGTGAGATCTTAGGAAGAAATTGTTCACTGTGAGGCATTGGAACAGGTTGCCTAGGGAAGTTGTGGATGCCCCATCCCTGCAAGTGTTCAAGGCCAGGTTGGATGGAGCTTTTGAACAACCTGGTCTAGTGGGAACTGGTCTGGAACTGGAAGGTCCCTTCTAGTCCCAAAGGACTAGTCCTTTTAAGGTCCTTTCCAACCCAAACCATTCTATGATTCTATGATTCTGATTTTAATAGTAAATGTCACAAATTTATGAACAGTCTCATGTGATTTTTTCCCAAAACAGCAGGAACATATTCCCAAAACAGCCGTCCTATATGCCATACTCAAGTTATAAACACTAATTTTTCTCTAATAATTTTAATTCAAAATATGTAAGTAGTTCTGTCTGTAAGAGCAGAAACTATAACTCAAGACTTTCACTTCATTCCTCAGCTAGACAGTCACGTTCACTACACTTGGTCCAACAGAGAAAGGCAGAGAGAGAGAGAACTGGTCATTAGTGTATTGTGTATGAACTTCAATTCCATAGGTTTGCTTCAGATGAGTGAAAAACAATCCTGCTTGACCAGGCCCACGGGAGATGGTGTTTGGGGATAAAGGTGCATGGAAACTGCAAAAGTTTTACTTTTCAATACTGGCAAGACTCAGACACTGAGGTCTGCACTTCTTCAAGACAGAAATACTTCTTTGGGCAGACCTCTAGAGTCTAAAAATTTCTACTGCCAAAAAGAAAAGTTAAGTAAAATCTGGTGCATGGAGCTGTGGATCATGTTTTTGCATCTGATGCCCAGTTCTACTCACATCCCTTCATAGGGGCTAAACAGTTTTCTGAGAAAATAAAGCACAAAATTTACAGAGGCTTGAATGCACGTGTTGCCACACATGTGTTGATGCCATACATCAACAACCAGCTCAACTTCCCTACCGTAAGGTTGACCTTACAGTGCCAAAGGTAGACTTTTATTGTAGTCCTACTTTAAGCAATTGTGCGGAAATAGGAGCACCTTCTGGAATGCTGGGTTTAATGCACCCATTAAAGGAAGGGGTATATTCAAGCTGATATCAAATCACATTCAAATCCCAGTTTTGTCATTTTTCTTGTCTTTGAAAAAGACACAATGTTTTAGCTTTAGTTTTAGCATCTTCAGAATGATGTTAGAAACCCCTTAAAGGATTATCACTATTTGTAAAACAATTGAAGCTCAAAAGTATTATTAGAGATGTATTGGGGTTTTTCCAAGCATTTTTAGATAATATATATATATGAAATGGTTGTCTTAAGTATTGCAATAAATTACAACATTTAGAGAGGCATAAGCTCATTATGAAGATATCATTTGCTTTTTTGAACAGCAAGATTATATGTTTATTAACATCCTTCTCCAGCTATTTAACAATTTCCACAGAGAGTTGCCAGAAAATACCCCATGGGAATTTCACTCTCAAGCTAGGAGGATGTTATTTAGCCTATGAACATTCAAGGGTCAGCGTAACAGAAGCAAAAAGATATTTTTCCTAAAACAGTCAGTACAAGTCTAGTAAAGGGGGGAAAATAAAGCTCATACTATATCCTCTTCCTTCACTTCTAGAGGACCTATATTTTTAATAAAATAAAGAATCAATTAATCAGATTTTAATTGCTGGTCACTTAGAGGATGTACCCATCTTTTGACATCACTGAAATTGTGCTGTCAAACAAGTCCTATGATTCTCCTTTCATCTTCATTACTCACTTGTACAGTGCTTGAGACTGACACACTTGAGAATCAGTTATCACAAATATAACACATTACTGAGGACCAACTGTGTTTCTGTCCTTGAAGTCCTCAGATGTCAGGTTGGGGTAATGAAATACTCCACACTCAAGGTAACTTTGGTCCAATAGAGAAAGCAGCAATGTCTTCTTTTTTTTTTTTTTAATCCCCTTTTTAAGCCAGAAAGAAAGAGTTTACTGGCAAACAAAAACTTCAAACTTTTCAAATCAACCTTTGGGATGGAAAGAATGAGGTGCATCCAGATTTTAGTTCTTCCAAGGTCTTAAAGAAGATTTCCAGATAATCATATGCACATGCAGGTTTCTTACTTGAATTGTGTGCACCAACAGATTTTGTCTGTCTGAAGCCTGTTATGAAAATAACTGTATGCAGAAGAATTCCATAGTCTTCTCTAATAAAAACATAATACCCACAATAATATCACCAGCCATTCAGTAACACAGTCAATGCTCCCATCTACACTAAGGGGAAGCGTACATACACCCGTGAAGAGACATCAAAAGCAACAGCAGCAACAATATCTCCTCATGTAGAAAAGGAGTGTTGCTTCTCGCTTCTTCTCTCCTTATTCACATGAATATCATGGAGTTAAAACAAAATCTGTACAGACCCAGGATATTTAAATTTACCTTGACATCGAAACACTGGCTTATGCCCTAACAGTACAACTTGTGCATGTAGAACCACAGTCCAAGGACGAGATTTCGATTTTGTGGAGATTTATGAGATAGTAGCACAGTTAATTTCATTGTAAAAATAACTACATTGGATAATACATATACAAGATAGCTATATTTTGGATAATAATTACATTGCATGAAAAAAAAGGGAAAAAAGCATCCTTAATCTTATAATTTCAAAGTACAGCTGCTGTGTTAGCTGAACTCTGTAGACTGCATGTCCCACCAATACACAAACAGAAAATTATGAGGAAATGGTTGACTGCTCCTCTCATTCTCTCAATTAGGCAGCTTAGATTTTGATATCAAATTTTCATCTGACAGAAAGCCTGAAAGATTGAGTGAAATCATAGGGGACAGAATACTATCCCAGGATTATTCAGTGTTTCATCAGCCCTTTTGCAAGCAGAGGTATAGTGTGCAGCAGCACAGGAGATGTTTCAAGTCCTTGAGCCTCAGCCCAACAGCTTTGCCACAGTGTAACAGCCAAGTGTGAAATCATCACTTACTTCCACTTGCTCAGTTATTACCACAAATTAATAAGGACAGAGTAGAGGGTAGGCTGAGAGGAGAAACAGCAGTGCTTTCCAGTGGGATGGCCAAGTAAACCCCAGGGAAGCTGCCAAGCTCAGGCTGATTCATCAGTGGGTAATGGCAACAAACTTGGGACAAAGACAACCTGGAGTTGTGGCTTGCAGCTACAGCGTGCTTCACAAGTCAGAAGTTTGACTGGCCTCTGACCTGAGAAGAAAATGAACCCACTGCGACCAATTGATTTGCCTGTAAATTGGCAATGTTGTTGGCAGGTAGGTGGTTGGAAAGCCTTTTATAAGTGAAGCAATTTGGAACCCCAGACTTTGCCGCAGTCTGAACCCCAGCTACTGTCCTGCCGTCAGCAGGATTCACACCCCTTGACTCATGCTTACCACGTAAACAATGCTGTATTTTCAGACATCTTTATTGTGAAACGTGTCGTGGTACCTAGGCTCTCTGTTTCTCTCTGCCTGTTATTTAAAGCAATCCTCTTTGCTCTTCAGTCGTATCTTGAGGTAAAAGCTTAATCCCCAAGGAAACATATGGTACATATTTCCAGCGACTGCAGTGTGCACTTATTTGTGAAATAGTCAGGAGTTGTTTTATAAATGTCTTTCAGAAACACGTTTTTTCAGCCCACCAGGACGTTCTCCTGTTTAAACACTGATTTTAAAACCCTGCCAAGTAAATCAGGAAGTTGAGAGAGAAATTTTACAGTACACAGAAAAAGCAGCTGTTTTCTCCCCCTCAAGTCCTGGTAATTTAACCAATTGTTTTTAAACAACAGCAGCAACAACAAGGCAAGCAACAGTAACTTTGTTTCATTACAGTACAGTGCCAAATCAGCTTTTGAGAAAGGCTTCCAGAAGAAGACATGTGTGCACTAAGTTGGTATTTTTCCATATGAAGGGCATGAAAGGATATACAAATTTCATCACGCATTACATTTCAAGACCACGTTAGTATATGAGGGGACAAAATATAGCAGCTGTTCTAAGATTCCCAAAGGTCTCCCAAGCAAAACTTTTCTGACATTAGCCAAAAATCAGTAAAGCTTTGAACTTTGGCCTCTTGGCTGAAAATGCATTTAATGCAATGTCAGGCTGGGAACTTTGAATGTAATAGAAGTGGATTTAGAAAAAAAAAGAAAAAAAAAAAAGGCAAAAAAAACCCCCAAACAAACAAACAAAACCTCCAGAACTTATTTTTATTTTATTCAAGATGAGAAATTTAATTCTTCATAACAATTGTATCTTGTGCTGTTGCCTGTATTTTGTTGCCATTGTCTTTGTCTTTTTTGCAACTATCAGTTTTGAAATGCAGAAGCACTCAATTCAGCCACATTTATTTTTCTGTCAGTTGCCTTTAAAATTTTGTTATTTTCACAAATATCTGCAGTCAGAGCATCCATTTTCTGAATATGAGCTCTTCTGCACTAAGAAAGCATTACGTCCTATAATGCTTTTTACTATTCTTCTATTTAGAAGTTTTACTGGCAGAGACGCAGAAACAGTGATGTGAGTCACAGGTCACCAAATATAAGCCATAGAGAGAGAAGAGTGAAATAATCCAGGGCTTCACAACTTGTGCTGGTTATATGAGCTCAGTGACATTTTCATAAGTCAGGTCTGATTAGAGATTCAGTAATATGCACCTATGCAAGTTTCATATAATTTTACACCAAAGGAACTACCATCTAAAGGTACAAAGGCAGGACACCTATCTTTCATGCCTCAGAAACTCATTAGTTTTGAGGCTCCCCCATGTTTATCTTCTCTATGTGGCCATACTTAGGCCATTACCTATCAAAATGATGACACTTTGTTTAAAGTCCTTCTAACAAAAAATGTACTTCCTTAATATACTTAGGCAAGGAGGTAGCAATAGCAAAAACTTGCATCCAAGTGGCTTAAAATGTAGAACATCCTGCAGAAACCTTTAAAATTGCAGCCACAGCAATTCCTGAAACTCTCTTACTCCCACCTGGGTCAATCAAACCCTCCCCAGCAGAAAAAGAAAGGGTGTTTCCCAGCGGTAGCCACCAGCATGGTTGTATTTGTTCATCTAGTTTTTTGTTCAAAATCCTAATTGTTGACTAGGAAAGAAAAAGATAAAAGCATTCCGCACGTTTATTTTTGTGACCTGTTTATATTTGTGGGAAGGTGTACCTGTGGGGTATACTTAAGAAAGATTTGCAGCTCGTGGCTTGACATCTCATTCAGCAGCCAGACTGTGGGAAAGAGCAGCCGTGCTTGAATCTCTGCCCAAAAAGCAAACTCAGCCCACGCAGAGACACACACCATAACCATAACCAGTGCTCATCTTCACAAAAGTGAAGATTGGGTTTTATTTTTATCCCCATCCCTCCTATGTGCTTAGGAGATGAGCAGAGGGGTGGTTAGCCCTGCAGACCCCCAACAGGCGCCCAGTCTGCAGGCTCTGCCTGCACCCTGCACAGCAAGACTGCCAGCAAACCCAGCAAGCCACATGTGTATTATTTATCCTTCCATTTGTCCTTCCACACGCACCAAGGAAAGTACCTTTCCCTGAGGCCAGAGTGAACCAGGCACTGACAAAAGTGTTGCCTCTGCACCCCAAGAGCACCAAACCCCACAACGCCAAGCACATCATGGGGGCTGCGAGAGCCATCCTCCACGCAGTGGTGCCTCTCACCACACCAGCACTGAGCAAACCAGGGCAAGTGGTGGCCTGAGGGGGCCCAGGAAACCAGAGGCAGCTGTCCTCCAAGCTGCGTAACACACAGCGAGGCCGTAGACCACTCAACAGAGAGCTGGCAGGTCTTAAAGCCCTGGCTCTCCTTCCCTGCTCCCAACTGCTGCCACAGATGTCCAGACTTTATTACAGACATGAACTTGGATGCCTGCAGTAACAGCTGGAAGTGGGGAGCAGGAGCCAGGCTAATTGGCTCCAGTACAAGCCACAGGTGTGTTAAAAGAGGAAGCAAGAGGAAAGAAAGGGAGATGTCTTCGGAAGCTGCAGCCACCAGTGAACAGTTACAGTAATTAAGTACTTTCCTAGCTTTGCTTCCCCACTTAAAAAATTCCATTAAATGCCACAGGAATATCACAAGACTGTGTCTGGGGGGTTCTCTGTGGCCAGAGCTGGGGAGGCCCAGTATACACTGCACAGATGTGCTCTGTTCTTGGGAAAAACTGAGACACACTGGGTTAAAAGTTACATCAGACTTCAGCACTCCAGGTGGGAGGAACACCCTGCAGAAGTTTCAGTTACAGCCAGATGACCATCCACAAGATCATTTAGGAACATGCGTTGTGTCTTCCAGCATATTCTGAGCATATAACTGTGGGGAGGATTTAGCAGATCTTTGAGAATAACAACAAAATCCACTTATTTTACCAGTGCCATAGTAACAGAATGCTCACATATTTCTAATATGGGCAAAACCCAGAAACTTTGCTTCAAGTTTTTCTTAACTACTTTAAAAGTACATCTGAATGCAATGCTTGGAGGTACAGAAGTTGATGAAGAGGCACAAGCATCTGACCACTGAATGTGAAAACTGCCTACAGCCACTAACTTCAATTATAAAATCTCTGCTTAACTGTAACAGGAGCTCTGATTTCTCAGTACACGATCCATTCTGCTGCTGTCTAGTAAAAGGTTTTGCACAGAGTGTCCATACCTAAACGAACCAAAAATTAAGTAGCAGAAACAATTGCAAAGATATAACTTGAATGCAAACTGCATACAGGACCTGTGAGAACTTTCTAGCACCTAAATCAGTTGTAGCCCCAGGGAAGAATACCAAGATGCAGCACAAGTACATAGCACACAGCACTGAACCCAGGGACACTAAGAAGTATGCTTACTTACAGTAAGTGTACACTTACTTACAGAAGTACACTTACTATACTACACCCTGAGGTGTCTGGTTTGGTTGAGAAGTAACAAAGGTATCAGGACATCATTACAAGAGGAGCAGTCTGCAGACAGCCAACCGAGAAATTATTTCTGCAAGGACACAGAGCAGATTAAGAGGGGAAACGACAAGGACGAGTACTGTAAACTTTCACTATTCACAGGATATGAATCACAGGGCCAGGGTACTGCTTTACTGTTCTCTCACCCTCATCATATAACTCTTTTGAAATGGCTATTAAATACTAATTGTTTTTCTTCTCTAAACTAAACTATTCCCATTTGTGGTTGTGATTATTTAGCAGCCATCACATTCTGAAAATTCCATCAATATTTGACTTGTGTGAGTTTTTGCACCAATTAGAATCCCCTAGACACCATACCACCCCCACCCTTCTAAAAAATCCCTGAGTTCTCATTTGCCACTTTCATTTTAGTTAGAGATTTAATGTCCTGGCAACACACTAACAACTAACAACTCACAATTTTGTTAGTCTTCTAAGAAGACATCTTCAAAACAATTTCTAATGATCCAAACTAGAGGAATTATGGTCCCATTTTTTAGTTAGTTGTGATATAATTTTTGAAGCTATGAAAGTTAAAATTACATATCTACTATCTGTAAAACATTTTGCAGCCTCTGGTAGGTAACTCTTGAAATTGCCTCCAGATGAAGACTGTAAGTTTCCAGTAACATAAAAAGCAATGTCCAATATTTATTTGCTATTGCTGTTAAAGTAGTGACTGATTATTACTCAAAATGCAAATTACCAGGTGCATTGTAACAGAATTGTCAGAAGACTGAATTCTTTTGACAAGGGAACTTGGTTCTAGACCAGCATGGCCTGAGTATGGCATTCTCACCAGAATCCTGTACCAACTTCCTCACTGACCTTGTATAAGATGTTTCACTATTTTAAAAAGCAAAGAGTTGTAAACTTCTAGTTTAAAGCAAGAGAAAAATAATAACAGATAAGTAACATTCTCTAAGATGGGAAATAAGTCAAGTGCAGCTCATCAAACGGTTGTACAACTTGCCACTTTCTTGACTGGTTCATTCTGATTTTTCTCTGAAGAACCCAGGCAACATGAACATTTAGAAAGAGCTAATCTGGGAAAGTTAGTCTTACTACCACGGGAAGTACAGAAATGAAGTAAGCAGGATAAGGTCAACACATTAACATTTACATGAATTCAGATCCCATATAAGTTTAATCCTCTTCAGTGACAGGCAAACCATCAGTGGGGTGAAAATTAGACTTCAACATTAATTCAAAATGCCTGGTTTAACCTTTAGAAAATAATTCAATTTCCTCTTTCTTTCCCTTTCATGTTCCCCTGTTTCCACACACCATGAAGGTACTTTTCTGGTTCTTCAAAATTATCTATGTCTCTTTCAAGCTTTCAATTAAAATTTGAGGAAACTGCCTATGCACACTTTATGAGACCTAGACTACACATGTGGGACTTAAACTCCTTTCAAACTCTCCATGCCTCCTTCCTATAGACTTAACTGAACTAACAAAGATGAATGAATCAAGATTAGCTTCTATTCCCCCAAAATACCAGTGCACAAATGTTAGCAGCCACTGCCTGGGATTTCCAGGTGAACTTTTCAGTAACAAATCACCTGACAACAGACACAATGGGACCAAAGTTACAAAGAAGGACACCCATCAATTACTTTGGAAATAAGAGTTAAGAATGGAAGAACATAAAGCAGGCATGGGGGAGGAGGGCCAGGCGGGGAGAGAGAGAAAGGAAAGTGAGGTGAGACACACAGCAGGAGGAGGATGAGAGAGAATACCAAATCTTAAGTAAGTGGGACTTGAAGATATTTAAAAACAGGGAGAAACTAAAGCTTCAGAAAGTATTTTATTTTGTATTGCTTGGCAGGGCTATCTAAGGCAACAATAATCCTTTTCACAGAGATCCTTCACATTTCCCCAGGCAGTTAGGCTGCAGCTTGCAACAGTCTAGAACGCTGCAGCTCAAAAAAGGATCAGTTTAAGTAATCTGGCTGTCCTAGATGAGCTGAATCATGATGAGATAACACAGTCTCTTTGTCTCAGGCAGGGCATCAAAGATGGTAAAATATAGTGTCCAAAAGGACTGAACACGCTCAGACCTATACCTGAACCAGTAGGAGCCAGCTTGTCTTGCTGAGAGACAGTCTACAAAGATGGAAATTTTGCCAATATCTCTATCCTGACCACAACAGCACAGGTCCTTCTTCCTTTGTGGAAAGGATTTCTGTTTACCTTCATGTAGGTTAGTTAGAGAGAGTGCATATGAGACTCTATTACACTCATAAAACACATTAATATCTTCAAAACAGCAAAACTTTTGTTAAAGACAAACACCTACTATTTCTTTTTAGGTAAGGCGCTGCAATTATACATACAGATAAAAATGAGGACAGCAAATCCCTTCATGAGACACAGGAACATTACTGAAGGCAAACACATGCCACAGTTCTGGAAATGTGATTATGGTCCCCAAAGACATTAAATTCTTCATGCAGGGACTTCAGAGAACTCTTTTTGCTTACTTCTCCATGCTCCCAAGGGGAATGTGAACTTACTCATGTGGTGAGGGCCCAAGAGGCACAAGTGGCAGTGAGCTCCAGGCTTGCCTGGAAAAATCACAAGTATGAAAAGAAAAAAAAAAAAAAATCACAGAAGCCAGCTCTTGAACAGTAGACAAAATCACCTGTTTATTCCACTTCATTTCCAGTACCTGAAGGGAGCCTACAGGAGAGATGGGGAGGGACTTTTTATCAGCAAGTGCAGTGATAGGACTAGGGGTAATGGTTTTAAACTGAAAGATGAGAGATTTAGATTAGATATTAGGAAGAGATTCATTACTGTTAAGGTGGTGAGACACTAGAACAGCTTGCCCAGAGAAGTTGTGGATGTTCCATCTCTGGAAGTGTGGCAGGGAGTTTGGAACACGACGATCTTGAAGGTCCCTTTCAATTCTAACCATTCTATGATTCTATGATTTCTATTTAAAACAAAAAAAAAAAAAAGAAAGAAAAATATTAAAGCCTGAAGCAAAGCAATCTTTCTTATTTTATTGACTTCCATCATCACTGTGGTCAAAGAAGTTCTATTCTTCTAATTTTTTGCCTGGCACTGACCTAGTTTATTTTAAATACAAACCACTACAGTACCTGGTTGCCAAATTTCTGCATTTTTAAACATTCTAAATAGGACATTAGTTCA
Organism: Scolopax mira; assembly: GCA_004320125.1. Taxonomy (NCBI): domain Eukaryota; kingdom Metazoa; phylum Chordata; class Aves; order Charadriiformes; family Scolopacidae; genus Scolopax; species Scolopax mira. The sequence goes on from BJBW01004923.1 coordinate 101,634, forward strand.
TAGCGTGAATGTTTAGAAATCTGATCAACAAGCCATTTCTCAATACATTAGGCAAAGCAGGCAAAATTAGGCTGTTTTATGTCAGGTACTTAGCACAAATCTCTTAATAATGTGTTTGAGTGCAGAAACCATTAATAAATGCATAATTCCCTAAGACAGGCTTGATTAATTAAGTCATATGTGTATCCATCTAATTAAAAAAAGAACATTAGGCAGATGAGTGGAATTTCTGAGTACAGAATTCAAAGGCTGTATTGCTTTTATTTGAACAACCAAAGAAAAGCTGCTCATTAATGTAGCTGCCAAAAAAGCAGCAAGAGTGCTGACACAAACCCCCCAAACTCTGACTTATTCAAAACAACTAAGTATTTATTTGCTCATTTGTAGTCCAATTTTTAATCAGGTAGATGGTTTGATTAATCCAGGCAGTTCAGATTACAAGGGCAGCTGGTGTTAATATATACTTAAGGAGATGATATGTGGTTGCATTTCTTCTCAAAAAAATTGGCTAAAACCAAAGACTTAGAGGTTTTTGAACTCTCAGGGAGAACTATTTTATGAAAACATAACAGTCTAATGTTATGCTTGCTTCCTAAGCACTTACTTTACTCTTATGTAGGCTGCAAATTTTGGTATTATACCATAAATTACAGCAACACTGATATAATAACTATTTTTAAATACATACCTCTTCTGTTAAAACAATTAGTTAAACAATTAGCTTTTTGAGGTTCCTTTTTAAAATAAGTTAAAAAAAAAAAAACAAAACAGAAACCATAATATTCTGAAGCATAACTGGAACATAAACATTCTGCTAAGCTAAAAGATATTGCTATACATAACAATTTTGCCAAGGTTGTTTTCGTGGATGTGTATTGACAACAGACAGCACAATTTGGTATAACAATACTAGTGGATAAGTCCTACATAGTACGGTATGAGTTTCAGAGACAGGAACCTGTTGAAGCCAAAAGGGTAACATTAGTGACCTGTAGGTAGGCAAACCTGGTACCTGTCAGGCACAGAAAACAGACTGATCCATGATGTTGGCCATAGTTGGGGAAAGGACTCCAATGTTTTGAGCAGGGAATTGAACTAGACAATCTTCAGACAATCACTTCCAACCTAAATCATTCTGTGATGTGGGCCTGTGAGGCACTGACCTACTTACAGGAACACAATGTCCTATGACTGCTTAATTACAGGGAAGTGCTTTGATTTTGATGAGAAAACAACCAGGTGTCTGAGAGCAAGAGTGAAAACAGTAGGAAACAATGAGTAAGCGGCAGCAACTGATAGACTTGATATAGATTTGACAAAATAGACTGCATTCATGGGACAGGAAGGGGAGGGGAAAGCGGAAACAAGGACACAGGAGTGATTTGATTAAGATTTGTCAGTGTCACAAGAAACATCAGGCCTCAAAACAGCTGGCAAAATTAGCCTAAATCTGCTGACCAAAAGAGGCTAGAAGTCAAACATCAGAACCAGTTATAAAGCCACTGATTTTGTTTCTCCAAAACCAACTGATGATCAAAGGCATTAAATCCTTTAATTCTTCAGCTGCTATATCCTAGACCATCAACACAAACACCACTTCACAATAACAAGCAAACCGGTTCAACATATATCAGCCAGACAGCTGCTGTATGTAGTCCTAATCAGTTGGTGCAGCCTAATTTCCAGGCCTTAGATTGTCTAGGCAATTAAATAACTTCTAAAAAAGTGAAAAAGGCCCCCCATGACTGCTAGTTTTTCCCCTGGGCCTCCATCTAAAAAAGAATTGGCTGCAACCACTGAGAGAGTGATCTGAAACTTAGACAGACAGGCTGAGTCTGCAGCTATGAAGCCAGTACATTAGTACCACATCAATGAATGCAAGATGACTCGCTGCATTAGATGTGTGAAAGAAGTCAGATGAGGGCACAAGTCTGGTGCAATCTGGAACTTAACTTTGAATTAAGCAGCAATCCACTCTATTAGACAATTAAGAACTGCATACAGTTCTTCGTTTCAGTCCCAGCTCCAAAATATGGCTTACATAGCACCTGTGGAAAGGCACACGAGTAAAGGAAAAGCAATTGGCAACAGTGGCTTCCTTGCCTTGAGGGAAAAACTAAGATCTCCCCATAGAGAGAGATGCGTAAGTACCTCTACTATAAAAGACACACAGTACTGCACTTACCCTTATCCTCTTTGCCATAACATATATGCAAACATCTACCAAAGTCTCTGCTTGTAGACTGATAAAAGCCTTTCACTCTTCAAAAATTGAGTAAAGAAAACTTAAGCCAACAAGATATCCAGCATGAGACAACAAGTCTTGTTCCTACTAGGTTAAAGAATTATGGCAGATCTATGGAGACAAGATCCTGGCAGAGAGCAAAAAGAAACTGTACAGTAAAAGTCCAGTTGGAAAACACGTGAATCAGGAGATAGGGAGTGTTGTTACAAGAGTCAGTCTTGAAAATTGCTTGCCTGATAGCAAGGTCGAAAAATATGATAGGAATGACAGAGAAAGCAAAGAAAATCAGTCTGGATTTAAGTGTTTAATAGTGAATCTGGCTTAAAGAAAAAAGGCTCCAGCTTGGCTCCAGCTGGAGACAGGAAAGAGAAAATAAGGTTTCCATATTCTAAAAGAGCCTGAGTTTAATGGAATAGGTTTTTGGCATGGGAGGAAAAAACATCCATCCTAAGAATTAGCCACCTTTTCCACCAGTCTTGCTTTCCAACAAAACTCAAAGTCTCAGTTTCTTCCTGGACTGTAATTAATTCCATGCATTCGTTTCTTTCTTCTAGGGAAAAGTTTCATCTTTCTAGAGCTTAGTTACAAGCCTAGTTTTTCCTTTTGTTCTGAGCCCTCCAGCCTGTTCTTGTTCTGTCTGCCATTTCCCATGTCCTTTAGCAGTTGGCCTGCACCCTAGATTATTTGTAAAACTTAGTATGTTCTAAGGAAGATACCATCTCTCTCATCCCCCCTCATTAAACTCTTCCATTCATCTCTTTATTTCTACTGTTTCATCCACAACATTGTCAAAAACCTATGTATTTTGTTTTGATGCTTTAGGTTGTGGTGGCTTTGTTTGTTTGTTTTGAGGAAAAAAACAAACATATTAATCACTTATACTGTATATTGTACATATGACAATGAGACCTAGAGTGGTCTGGAACTGGACAGTTTGACTGATGAGTCTATTCCTGATTTAAGTGACTTCAAAATGTGACAGAAGTCATCCTGATATCTAAATGAAAATCAAAAATGCTGTCCAAATTAGCACTGTAAAACCTCCAGTAGGTGGATTTTTGTCAATGTTGTTAGTTTTCCCTGAGCCTTTGTTTTGTACTATTGCATACCCTTGGCTCCTGGTTGCCATTACACTAGAGTGCATGTATATTCCTTGAAGATCATCATTGTTTCAGAGCTCTTCTTTCCTTGGGACTCAAGTCAGGTGAACATCCAGATCTGTATAGTTTAATCTTTGAAGGTGAAACATCACACCACACCAATTAAAAAAAGCAAAAATTACAGTTCTTGATATAAGAAGTTTCCATCTTCTTCAAAACCTTCCTCCCTTCACTGGAATATATATAGAGAGAGATATATCGATGTAGATATAGATATATATATCCTGGATCAAAAAGCTAAGCAATATGGACAATATGAGCATATATCTTACAAGACACCTTTCCCTCTCATTTTTTTTTAAAAATCTAATTTCTCGGGTTTGTAGAAATACTTGTACTCCAAAAATACACTCCAAGAGACTCTTGGGCTCTTTTTCTTGTTTTCCTATAAACATATAGTAAAGGAGCATTTAAACTATGTGCGCTGACATACTTCAAAAACAAGGGGAAAATATTTGGCAGTTTTAAACCTTACTAAGAATAGCACCTCTGTCTTCGTAAGGCCTCTGTCTCATGGATCTCAGGGACAGACAATGGAGTATGGCCTTCTAGAAACATGTTTCCTCAACAATTACATTTTCCTCCCTTGTACACAAGCCCAGTGTTATTAAATGTTTGCAGACCATTCGCTGCAGGAGGCAAAGGCACAGCCAATTCAGATCGAACCCTGGAACAGAGATAAACAGTGAAAATCTGGAACCCACTTAACGGCCAAGGGTCTGAAGCCAGGGCCGGAATACAAGCCAAAGCTGAAGCCAAAGACAGGACCCAAATAAGCTGCCAAGACGCAGGAACCAGAGCCAGAATACGATCAAAGCTTTGGGACCCAGAGCCAAGATGCAAGCCAAAGGTCAGAAACAGCTGCCAGGGCCTTGGATCAACAACAAGCTTCAAACATTCAACAGCTGAAGAGCAAATGCAGACACTGTTTTAACGCCCAGCAACTAATTACATGGGATGACCACATGTGTGACTGTGCTGCTGAAAAGCACTGGGCCTCCCTCACCCAGCCATTTCTAACAAGCCCCAGCTAGCACTAAAATCAGGCCAAACCCAGAAGTCTAGCCCAAACAAACTATTGTATCACAGCTAAGTATGAATACTGGAGGACCAGGTAAGGTCTGAAAGGAGCATCACTGTTTTCTTTCTCCCATAGGCCTGGATCAGCCTGATAACATGGTTCGTTACAAATAACACATGCCTGTGGCACTGTATCCTTGTGCCTTTGGCAGGGTGAGCTACAGCATACATTACTGCCACTGTGCATCAGGAAATGGGATGGTTAGATGGCTAAAGTGGAAATCAAAACCACAGAAAACTTACAGGTACAAAACTAGTTTTGAGTATAGTTTCATCAACAAGCTTGTGACTGTGAAAACAGATATTCCAGTAAAGCCAGTTGGAAAGCTGGTCCTTTGTCAATAATCAGGCTGTCATAGATGCTAAAACAAGACTGAGGAGAAAAGCCAATGTATAAATACATCCTCATATGCAACTCATGACGCACCAACAAATAGTTGCAGAGTCAACTCACTCTCTCCTATAAAGTCTGAACAGAGAATTAGAAGCTTCAGAAATCAGAGCAGAAGAACAGCATGAAATATCTTATCACAATCTTTGGCTAGCCAAAGGGAAAGGAAAACCATTAATTGCATCACAGCTGTAGATGTAACAAGAGGGCTTATCTAACCAGCAAGCTAATAAGCCCAAGTGGTGGAGGAATGAACTAAGACAGATAATCAGAGCCCACTGCACTGACGCATCCGAAGCTCATTCAATTAGAATTAGAAGCACTGATAAATAGAGTTGTCTCATTTGCCTTGATTAAATACATGGCATTTCGCAAAGTCCTCTCTGTATCATGTTTGAAACAAGCTTTAGTGAGATGCATATGCTTTTCCTTTAAAATAGTCTTCAATTTTTATTTCTACAGATGCCAAATTACAGGCTGCATAGCAAGAAACAAGTTTTATGTTATCAGCATCCAAAATCATCCATCATCATCATATTAATTCTCTTCCACTTTTGCATTTTACACCCTTCTAATCCAGGTCAGGTAAGTGCCTGCTTATGAAGGAAAAATATGACTTTTTCACTCCATTACAAACAGTCTGTAAATACATGGAAAGCTGAATTAAGTTTGGTTTAGATTATATTAGTTTCTAATCTTTGCACTCATTATAAACACATACGTATACACACATGAAAAACTGCAAGAAGTGAAGGGATCCCCTGCAAGAAAAGGGATCCTCAAGAAGGAACAAGGTCCGTGGTGAGGATGTGCACTGGGATTCATAACAAAGGCCAACAAACCTGTATTTATCTTGGTTATTTGACAATACACATGATGTCATCAAATGCAAACTCAATACAGACATTCTTCTCAGAGTGTGTGTCTGTGGTTTTGGTGGCGGAAGGAAAAAGACGAGGCCAAAAATGGAAAGACACTTTTTTCAGCTGTTTGTAAAGAACCACACTGCCAAAACATTGATGAACTTTCTTTCTAGGTGAAGCAACAGTTTGTGATATTAATATTTCCCTTTGCCAGAATTGTCTGTAGGTGCATCTGCTCCTAGTTAAATTCTAAAGATTGACATTATTTTTTAAATAAAAGCTATTTTTGGAAAGCATCAACATTCCTGTGGGATTACAAGATCTACATGTTAGTATTTGAGCCCAATTCAATTTCCCTTGAACTAGAAGAGTGGGACATGAGTCAATGATCCCAATAAACTGCATATTGAAGTTGTAGGTCAAGAGAAAGGGAAACAAAATTAACATAGATGTGTAGATCGATCTAGGAAAATCTCACTGATGACATAGTAAGATCAAGAAGTAATAAACCTCAATGAGCTTAGAGACCACTTTTCCACATTATTTTTAAAGAGTTTGAATAAGGAAAAAAAAGTTTGATGCATAGTTTCTAAACGTTTTAAAGCATATAAACACATGCAAGTGCTAGGAGTATATCAATCCAAACCTTTCAAATAATGGCCATTTCTCTAGTCTGTAAAATACTTAGGGTTCAGGACATTTAAAGCTTTAAGCTTTCCTTTGGCTGTCTTCACCAGGAAATCAGCACATACTCTAAGACAAGCTTTCCTCCATGAAAGAAGCTGTGAAATGATAGCAGAGAGGTTTCTGGCTAAAAGCTGCAAGGGGGAAGTGGAGAGGGGAAAGGGAAACAGAAAAAATAAAATTAAATCAGTAACATCAATTCCTTCTCTAATATCTGTGCAGAGCAGATGGATATAATATTTCTCACCATTCTCAGATACCATTACTGCAGCATCTTTCTTTTCTTTCCTTGAATGTCTAGATCTTTCTAGTCAAATACTGAAAAGTATCTACAACCGGTAGTGGAATTATAATAATTCATAACATGTATTTGTTATGTAGGTATTAACCATCTCCCAAACAAGATTGTTAAAACTTTATATGGGATTTTTTCACAGACTGCAGAAATATCTAGTCATTTATAGGGAAAGTTATCTGGAGTTGTGAATATACTTTAGAACAGCTAGAAACCATTTAGTTAGACCACCCCTAGAGCCAAGAAGAGTAAAAATAGCTTTCAGTCTGTTATTTAGCCTGAGGTCTAAGAATACTTTGTGACAAGGTTTTGACATATGTCCTACAAGCAGAAGCTCACTTCTCTACAGGGAAAGTACCTGGCTGCTATTAAAGCTGGGTGAGTTGTTAACAACACAGGTGTCCCTGTAATTTCACAGCTGCCTGGAGGGTTCATCAGGTATCTCTTCACTTAAACATCAGCAAGTGCCAGGAGGCAAAACCATATGGGATGAAAAGAACTCTCCCAGCAAAGTAATTTCTTACTTGTAAATCCTACTAATTTATGACCCTATGTTAAGGCCTCAAGCTCTTTGAAGAACTATTACATAAATCTTTTTTAACTGCATTATCATCTCTTGCACACAAACCATAATTTGTTCTAAGGACTTCAAAGGTCATCAGTTATCCTGGCTGCAGCTCTAGCCTGACATGACAATCCATTAAACAAAGTTTCCCAACAAAGTTTTTCACTTTAAATTGCCAGATGACTGAAACTGTTAAGTGCTCACACTCAGACAAATAGTCATATTTTTATCATTTTTAAAAGCTTCTGTTCAACTCCACAGTGTACTAAGACATCAGCTGTCTTCCCCGTGGCCTGTATTTTTCAAGAATTACACAATATCCTCATTATGATAAGCTAATATATAATTGACCTTGATGAGTTCTATCCACAGTATTAGCCCAAATAAACTCTTAGAACAGAACACACCTGGGCAAGAACCTTCAGAAGAAAAGCACTCTTTTTTCAAGTATTTCAAACAAGACTACTTTGGTGTTCAATACAGATCTGCCTGCTTCACATCTGTTTATACCCCTGGTTTGAATATCCTCTCTGTATCAAAAGGATAGAAGTTCTGAAAAAAATATTTTGAGTGTTTATCACAGAAAGTCCAAAAAACATCTCCTGAGCAACTGGAAAAATATACAACTCCAAGAAAAAAAATTAAAAAGGCTTGAAAGCAACTCAAAGGAAGTGGGATTTACCAAAGGGAAAAGGCAGTTGTAATGGCTGAAGTCAATCAGTATTCTAACAAATAACACCTTCCGTGCTTTAAATATTTAATGTGAAATCCATGGATTTATATAGCTTACAAAATGCCAGAGGCTTATTATCTTTACAGATTGCATGACAGGAATATTCGTATCATTTGATTCCACTGTTTAATACAACAGGAATTCCTCCAGGTGTTAATGGTAGATAACTTATGTGCTGTTTCAATAATCTACTAATTATAGAATCCCTCAGGTAGAACAATGTCATTAATCTGATTAAATTATTTATATTTCTGGAAAGCAAAATCTTATTAGGTCCTTCGCATTTGACTGTGTATATTATGGACCTGTGTTTGTAGTTCGCAGTGTAGAGGAAATGGTCTGTATTTTACCTAGCCATTACCATAGCTGGAAGAGGACTTATATCCTAACTTACAGTGCCATTCATAAATTCCAGAGCATGCTCTGTATTGCATAGGTTGTCCATTTAGAGCAACCTATGTTGCTGAGTTCTGAGAGTGAAGGTTTCTTGTGAGGCACTTATCAAGCACCTCATCTTCTCAAGAGCCATAAAGCAACAGATGTGGATTGATTCTCATCCACCCACTACAAGGTAAACATGTTAACACTAGTGAAATTATCAGACACACTAATGTAAATCAGAATCAGTCCAATTGCCATAATTAAATTCACAGTTCTTTTCTATAACGTGCAGCAGGAAAAACACAAATGCAACACATGTTTGCATAAAGCACAGTCAGATCCCACTTTTTAGTAGCTATCAGTCTAAAACAGGAGGGAGCATTGGAGGAACAGGAACCCATGTCTACCTTAAATTGTAACTTAACACATAATAGTGGCACAAAAACTAGATGCATCGTAGGTTAGCAAAACCAGAAATTTTGCTAAGCACTTGCAGTACAGAAGATATTTTCTGCAGCAAGCAGCTTCGCATCATATCGGGAACATGCTGACTGTTTATAGATAAGCAACAAATTCCACTTTCATCTCTGTACACCTTTGCACAGTATATCTAACTTATATGCTGCCACACAGCTTCATTTGAAACTTATCTCCCTACGTTTGCACAACACTTAGAAAAACTGTAATCGCCATAAAGATGTTCCCATAGAAAACCAACAAAAAAAAAGTACATTTTTATTCATTTAAATATTAAGGTATTTAAAGAATTCTTAAGGATTTGATGTTGCACCTATTTTAACTGCCACATAAAGCAGCTTACGTGTAGAATAATGTGCAGAATAATATCAAGGTATCTCTGTTCTGCTAACATTTATTTACAGTCAACTTAAATTCACATCTATTTAAGACTAAGAACAGGTGCAAATGCTAGTAGTATTCCTTCAAGCAAGAGATTGTGATTCTGCTTTTATAAAAAACATCAACAGTACAACCATTTAACTTTTTGCCCCTTTAAACATCTAGAACATTTAAGTGCAAAATGAACAGCACAGCCAAAGTTGAAAACACCAGTGTCCCACTGCACACATACTAAAATACACTAAGAGTTCTTTCTTTAAAAACCTATTTTAAAACCTTTCTTTAAAAACCTAAAATTTTACATTTTAGATTTTGGAATAAAATTCAGTTTTGAGACTAGAAGCAACTCGTACAGCACATATTGCTTGTAGTCAGCCACTCTAAATGTTATAAAGCATCACAAGTACTGACACTGCTAGGCAAGCTACAGCTTTTTATTCCTTCGCATAAATTAACAAAGACTCCTTCCAGTGCATTACTGGACATTTATCAAATGGAAAGAATATCTGAAAAGGGATTAGAAGGATCAGTTTCACATATTCAGCTGATTCTGCTAACAAAAAATAATTTTGTTTTGTGAGTCTTCTTGCTTTCTGGCAACAACAACAAAAAAAGCAAAACCACATTTCACCTCTGTCCTACGCAAATCTGGTCGTATAAGATGCAGGATGTTCATCACAGTGAAAGTGAGAAAGAATAGTCCTCTCCACCCCCCAAGTAACAGCTCCTGCAATGAGTCATAGCAAAAAGTCACCTTGTATAAAAAACAGTATCTCTCTCTGGGCCAAAAACTCTTTGCTAGTTGATCTGGCAAAGTATAACTGAAATTAATTAACCAGGAGCTGTCGGTACCATAAGAAAGTTCAGTGCTCTTTTTATCAACAGGTTTCTGATGTGCTTCTTCAGAACAGATTTTTTGAGGGAATTCTGGTTTACGTGGCACAGATCTGAATGACAATACACGCCTGCTGATACCACCATGTCAGTAGATTTTCTTAAAGCCTTTTAAGCGAGAAAAATGTCCATTCTTTCAGACGCATTCACTTGAATCATTGCCAGAGGAAATTTACAGGCCATCCTGGAGATATAAAGTGGTGATTCTTCCATCTGCCTTAAATCAGTGGGGTACTATGCATGCTCCCACAATCAGTTCACTGCTCAGTTGGAGAACATGTTCAAGGTTTGAGACCTTCTTATGTCAGATATGACATAATGAGAGACATAGATACAAGCACACTTTTCTTGTGACCATCCTCACTGTTCCTCAGGTCAGGGAGGTCTGATGCATGTTTACCATATAAGGTTATTAATCTGCTAAATAGCCAAGTTTACAAAGAAGAGACAAACCATGAAAATATCTTCCTCCCAAGCTTAAAGACCTCATTTTCTCCTACTCCACAGCTACTGTTGTGTCAGAAAGCATTGTGTAATGTATATATAATGTTCCAGCATATGTAATGTTCCAGCAAAGTCTACTACACTGGATGACAAAAAATCCAAGTGGATGGAAAATAACAAGATTATTCGATGTTGAATGAGCAGTAAAGTCCTGCTACAAGCTTTGTGCTAAAGGATTTTAGCATTTTCTCTAGAGGATATTCTGATTTGTTTTCCTATGTCCACCAGCCAACAAATCCCAAAACAATGACTTTTTTTTTTTCACCTGTAAAAATGTGAAAAGCCTTTCACACATCAGAAGACAAATCTGGATTCAGAAGGCAGTAAAAACAGCACTGGTTCCTCTGCCTGCTAGTGGGAAGGAGAAAATAAAAAGAAACGACAAAGTCAGGTGTAGATAATGCTGCCACCTCATTAATAGTCCTCAGCGCACAAAGACTTTGTGCCCACATACATTCAAAGTACATTATACTCTGCTCAGGGATGCGAGGGATAAGTGACTTGAACTATCATGCCTTCACATCTAATGTACTACAGCTCTCTTCCAGTCTTTTGCAGGAGAGATAATGATCTTCACTAGGAGGGCAAGTATGGGAACACTGTTCTTTCAAAAAAACTTCTGCAGCTCCACTTTCAAAATTAAATTTGCTTTTTTGCCCTACACAAAGGACAGTTTCTACTTATCCTCAAAAAATAGAAGACTAGTTATAGAAAGTATAGAAAGTTAAAGATTCAGTTCCTATACAATGTTCTCTTTTTTTCACTGCAATTTAAATAGGTCCTAAATTCTTATGCATGTATACTCCTTTCCTGAATAAAGTTAAACTGCAAAAGCAGAAAAAGAGCTCTTCTGAACCAGATGTAAGTAGAAATAGAGTAGAGCAAGTATGAGGCACAGAAAAAAAAATAAAAGTGAGAGAGTGCAAGATAGAACAGCTAAGAACAGGAGGAACAGATTATCTGTTGTTGTAAACTGCAGAAATTTCTCTGGCTCCAGCAGACTATGACGGCTTTCACAGCTAAGAGCTACGCTAGTATGAGAGGCAGGGAAGAGAGATCAGACAGAACAACAGTATGTCACAAGCCCTAGTCAAACTGGATTTTAGGGGTTAACCTTTGTACTTAGAGATCTTTAGTCTTCAGGCTATTCAAGATGGGAGTGCAATGGTGGTGACTGGAGAGGTGAATGGATAAAAACCTCTCCCAAGTCAAAAATACCTTTTCTCAATGTTAACTTTCTATTCACAGTGGGTATTATAGATGCACTGTTTGGCAGGGGGTGAAGATTGCTATTTTGTTATTTCTACATGACTGCGTACTTGACTGTGGTTTTGTGTTTACTATTATTTTTTGGCAGATTAAATAATTGTGTGTGTAAATAGAGGATATATAGAACTGTGCATTTTAAAAAATAACTGCTCTTGCAACATCAGCAACAGACGTGTAATTCTTGTACCTCTTGCTCACTCAAAATGATAACCTCAGGTACAAAATAATTCATATTTTAGTCTGTGAAAAAATATATTAAAAATCTGATTCTCAAAATTGGAATATGAACAGGCAGCTTTGCTGCCTCCAGCAAAACAACACCTGATGTCCTTTATAGGATTTAACCACAAATACCTGCAAGTGTGAATGAACTCATTAGATATCTGGCTGTGTTCCTTTCTCTTCTGTCATTCTTCAGGCCTCTTTTCTACCCAGAAGAACATTGATATCAGTGGCACTCAGACTTGCTCTTGTTTTTTCTATGTGGTTTGTTGGGTTTTTTTTTTTAATCTATAACATCTATTGTACCTCAGTCTACTTGATTCTTTCTTCAGATTGAACTGCTATGAAATGAAGTAAACACACAAATATTGGTAGCCCTAATGAAAGAAAGCTGTTGCCTCAGAAAACTATAGCCCATTACCCAAAAATTTACCAGATTAGAAATACAAAAGCCATTTACAATAAACCCATTTAATATATATATATCACAGAATTATAGAATCATATAATGCAGAGACAATGTATTGCGATATAAAATGTTAGTTACACTAACATTTTGTAGTGGGTATGGTGGGTAAGGTGGGGACACTTACCTAAGTTCGAATATCCACATAGAATCATAGAATGTGACAGCTCAAAACCAGCTGAATGAGTTTATAAATTATAACAGCTTTGCTGACAGTTGGGCTTGTAGAGAAAATTTTTAAATCCATATATCTACTATGCTGAAAAAGATCACATTTCATTATACCCTCCTGCAACTTACACACTCATCCAACCCACCTTTGGACTCAAAGTACACCATTTAACCAAGAGCAGAGGAGCGGGCTTCATTTCACTGTTATCTCTGAGCACAGACACAATAGTCTAGATAGACATCACCATGTAAGCATAGTGTTCTAGAAACATGCAAGAGTATAATTACTGCATGCAGAAAAATGCAGCTGTTATTTTTTTATTGCTTGGTTTAGCCACCACATACTAGTTGAATGTAATGCTTATAGGCTTTAGGAAAACAGAGGTGCTAGTCTGCCACATTGGCCAAAGGCAATTCTGAAGCAGTAGAAATGTGGATTATGTATATTTTATTATTTTTTCTATCTCTAACTTTCATGGTAGAATGATCAACTATTTATAAATATTTTCTTTTCTCAGAATGCCCTCAGGAACTTGTAAATATAATTTTAAGTATTGTTCATTCTTGGTGCTTCAAATGACTCAGCAATACTCCAAGCCTCAGCCCACTCTGTGTTACTCACAAACCTCCACCAGGTGATATGTACAGTGTGTATGTACATACACGCAGTACATACATGGCATACAGAAAAAGCTGAAACTGCCTGCCCTTTTACCAAACACACAGCCCACCTCACCACATGAATTACTTTCCAGTGCTTCAATTGAAGTAAAGAAGCATAAATAAGGATGGCAAATGAAGCTGAGATAAGCAATGGGGTTTAATTCTCTGACATCAATGCTCCCCAAGGGTACATTATCACTATTTAAAATAAGTGTAATTAATTCTAATCCTGCTGAGAATTTGCATATCAGGAACAGGCCTAATCTGCTCTGGAAAAATGTAACATGCCATATATCTGTTGGTCGCTCTATCAAGCGCTCCTCACCTTCATGCACATCATTCTTCCTCAGGAATAGCTGCACAATTTGCAGTATCTTCTGAACAAGTCAAATACTATCTGGTAGAGCTAGTTCAGAAATTTCCTGATTGCTCTACCAATCCATAAAACAAATTCCATAAACCAGCAAAAGGCTTAAAAGTTTTTCTGACACTTTGTTAAAATTGTTAAACGCTTTTGAATCCTTCTCAATATTCATCCAAAAAACCTGCTGGTAAGCTCAGACCTCAGTAATTCACTTATCTAATGCAGCTCTGCCATGAAGGAGGGCTGGAGCATGGAGGTCCCAGTCTTCAAGCTCCTCTGTATTCTCACAACTACTGACCAAAATCACCAGTGAGTCATTTTGCAGACTGTGGGGCTGGTCTGCACAACCTGTAGCACCCAAGGGCATCCCTTACCACTTGCAGGATGTCCATATAAACTGTCCAGCCAGGAGCACAAATACCTTATAACTCTCTAGGAATTGAAGGCATACAAGAACTGTGGTCAAGAAGATAACTTAGAGTGCCATTTCATCCTGAAATTTTCCAAGTCATCATGAGTTTTCTAAGATCTTTACTTTCCATTTCTGTGGAAAATGTGGCATTTCTACTTCTGGTTCTGGAAAAGCAGAACTTTTGACTTTTGGACCACCTCTATCATCTTGTTGTCTATTAAAGCAGACAAATCATCATCACCATAAAAAGAGGAGCACCACAGAAAAGGGAGAGCACCTTCACAGAAAGGGAGTGCAAAATTATTGTCTGTCATCTCTTATGTGTCCATTTGATTTTCTCAACATAAGAATTTTAGTATAGAGGTCAGACAACACTTTTGCGTCTTCTTTATTTCCTTCTAAAGGCTAACTGATTGGCAAATGTAGCTAAGACCTGAGCAGGCATCTGATGCAAGGGGAAATTAGGGCTTGTTCATCTGCTGGTTTAGGCAGCAGGCACTTCAAGGATGGGGTCACCTCACTAGGGGGCACAGAGATGCTCAGTAATTTACTCTGCTCCCAGCCTATTTTCTGCAAAAGACCATTCTGCTGTTCCACTGCTGCTATCTGTTCTGCATCCTGGAGGAGACAAGAGAGTTGCCAGCTGGCCCTAAACTGTCATTTAGCCAGCAGTGGCCATCTGGGTAGATAAGATCCAGGGGTTAGCTAGATTTAGTCATAAGATAATTCTGGTGTTTATGACCATATGTCTGTGATGGGCATTACTCAGAGGTACAAGCAGTGCCAAAAAAAAGAGAGAGATCAAGATTATTGCAAAGCCCGAAACAATAGAAATAAATCCAAGGTTGAGGAGGGAGATGCACACATTTCATCCTTGCCTAGACATGATTCATCAGTACTCTCCTCTCTATGCAACCCAAAGAGCTGCCCTGGTGCTTCCCTCCCTCCTCCTCCAGTCTCTCCCCTGTTCACTTGCAAACCACAGAGCCACAGCTTTATGGCTACATCACTTTCCCTGCACGCAGCTGGGCATATTGTGCATAATAATTCTAGGACTATCATTATGCTACTGTTAAATAACTTTTTGTCTACTAATCAGGATGCAATTGGATTAACTTTCAGTGCCTGACCTCATGGCCCCACTACCAGGCCACTTAGAAATACTGCTTCATTTTCATCACAACGTTGATGCAACAAGGAATTATTATTTATTTTAAAGAGGCACAGAATGATTAAGCTGTTTGCTCAGAGTCAGAAGCAGAGTCCACAGCTGAAGTCATAAAACTTAAAACGCCACAACTTGAAAAACACAGAGTCATCCATCTCCTTGATAACTCTGATGTTATATGGAAGAATTTCTAGTGATGGTCATGTTCCACTGCTTCTCTGACCTTAATGACCATGTCCTAGATTTGGGAATAGTAGAATAAGAGAAAGGCATTATTACAGAACAAGTTTATCTCTAAGCTTAAGAAAAAGCTGATGACTAATTACACAATAAAACCTCAGGGGATTATACAAATAAGTATCACATTGTATACACTGAAGCAGGAATAAAAATAGCTTGTGTATAAAGGAAAAATACTTCAAAAGTTTAACTATAGCAAAAGAACTACAAATAAATTTATTTAAAGCTATTTATCAGAAATTTTATTTTATCTTACTTTATCTTATCTTCATAAGAGATTATGATCACCCTGGAGATGTCCTCTTAAGGGAATTTCCATACTTGTCTAGACTTCAAAAGCAGTACTGAACAGGACTTCAGAAAGAGTAGGACCTTAGAGAAGCCCATTGCTTCAAATTCTGACACACCTCACTCCTGTGAGTACAGGAGTACTCTCATTGTACTTGACAGTACATACCTTTCTGTAAGACATCTCCTAGTTCAGAAGAACGAGATGTCAATTCATTGTATGTCTTTATACTCAAGAGATCAAGTTTAAACACCCAGACAACACCTAGCTGCCAGAGTCTTAACCCTGAAGAAGCTATTTTCCAGGGAAATGCTTTAACATTGGGCCAGAAGGATCACTTTCCAGATAGACAGATTCTAACTTGAAGACTTGATGCTGTACTATTTCCAAGGAAAAAAATTCTCTTCCCCCCTTTCCCTTTACAATTGAAAAATACGTGAAATGAGGAGTTACACATGAACTACATAATTTCAAAGTAGCTATAATATAAGCAGAAGAGTCTCAATTCTCCTTTCCTTCCTTATGCTGTATCCAGATGAGTTTCCTAGATTTTTTGATCCATATATTTTTTCCTTGTATTTTTAAGGGACTAGCCTTTTGTTTTGTGATAGTATTGTAGTATATATATAGCCATATTAACAGTTTGTACCATTTTTGAATTTAAAATATTACATGAGAGAAAAATATTGTCTTCTGGCCATTTATAGATTCTTTCTGACATAAAAATAAGAAAATTATTTTGATGTATCTGTGATTTTAAGGTAGTTAGATTGCACTTGGGTTGTATAAGGCAATATGTTCAGATAAATACTGTGTTACAGTGAATAGTGTCACTGTTGGACAGACTTCAATGTTGACAGTTTGATCAGCCTGGCTGATCTCCAGTGATTCATGGAGGTAAGCTCATTATAACCTCAGTGAGGAAACTGTATATCACACAAAGGAACAAAAAGCAAAGGAAGATTTAGCTGGAGTGTCAGGAAAAATTGCTAAAAGAATACTGAATAGCTGCATTACATTCTTCAGAATACAGCAAAGGAAAAATACTGTTCTCTAACAAAAGAAACACTCTTTTTAAGATATTTTCATGTGTTAAGAAGGAAAAAGGAAAAGGTTATATAGATAAAAATTGCAAAAAATATATTTCAAGCCTAAGTGAAAAATTTTGGCAAATAGGATAAAAGTTCATTATCTCCCTCACTACTTCTTTGTAGTTTTTCTTTAGGTATTTCCCTCACTCCTTCTTCATAGTTTTTCTTTAGGTAGACAATTTTGAACTATATATGAGCTGCAATCCAGAAACCTCTCTTTATGTCTAAATATCCATAGAGAGAAAAAATTTCTGGAAAACAACTTTACAACAGAATAACCTAGAAAGAACAATGGAAAAGATACCATAATTACTATCCTTCTAGTGGTGATTTTTTATTATTTTTATTATCATTATTATTGTTGTTTGGGGATAAAAAAATATCAATAGATCAGGTTTATCATTGGAAAAAAATCCCACTTTCTGCACAATTCCACTATTCAGAAAGAGGTTCTGTAGTATCTGCAGAAATATGTCTCTCAGATGGTATGACTTACACATCCCCAGTACAAGCTTCCTTCTTTTCCTGTGCAAAACAGTTTTCTCTGCAGTCTTTTCTGGCCGATATGCCAAAACCATGCTGTAATCTGCAAACTCTCCATTGCATAGCTGAGAGCCTGCTTCGTGGTTTGCAGACTGCTCACTCACCTCTTTTTTTTTGTTTTTCTCTCAGTGTCCCATGCTTGTTCTGCAGCTGCACAATATTACTGCCAGCCCAAACATCTTCTGCTTTCTGTCATTCAGGGCACTATCACCTTCTTGAAGACACCAACACTAAGAAGATACTTGTTCGCTCAGTGGTTTTTCAGTACTTGGTTGACATCTTGCATTTCCGTGTCAGGTAAAAGTCAGCTGAAAATGATGCAGTTTCTCCCCCCCCCCCCCCCCCACCCCCCTTTTTTTTTTTCAATCAACTCTTGACAAATGGCACTGTTTATAAAGGACACTGATAGGGACACCTTTCAGCACTGCACTGTACACTCAATCTAAAATAGAGCATCACTTGCTTCATTTTGGCAATTCATCAACTATTTTTATTTCCTCCCTGCCTGGCCTCCTTCTCACATGGGCACTTTTCTTGTCCATGACACAAGAACCATTAGGAAAATCTCATGGCAAGGGACACTCACAAATTAAGTTGTGCTAATGCACAGGTCTTGGTGATTGGGTATTAAATTCTTTTTCCCATAAGGAGATCAACATAATTTTACACTACTGTTTCCTTCACTTCCTCCACAGAATGAGAAGTGTTTGCAGGTCTTGAATACATGCATAACCATTTCTCCCCCAAGCCCTTTTAAACCAACCATTTGTTTTTTAATCTTGGATCTTTAATGCAACTTTTTCTTTTTTCAGGTAAAAGCATCCTGACATGCTGTAACTATAGACCTCAGATGTCCTCAAGAAACTCAAAGTGCTTTAGCTAAGCTGTTCTCAGTTTCAGTAACGTGGGTGTTTGGAATTAGCGCTTGTCACATTTATCTTATGTTAGAGTGGTTACAAATGCATTACTGAAACCATGACACTTTAACAAGCTGCCAGCATAGATTAGTACTACCTAGCTTTTACATGGCATTTTAGCTATGAATCTCAAAGCACGCTACAGAAGATGGTAAGCATGATGCCATTTAGCAGACAGAAAAGACTGAGAGACATCATGGTGAAACAGCGTGCCAGAAGCTGCTGAGGAAAGCAGTTTCTGGCCACTGAAACTGGGGTTGGTAACATCCTGAGCAAGGATGTTACCAACTTTCCTTGCCTGCCAGCAAACCTTCAGAAACACCTTGGAGCTATCCACCCGAAGAGCAGGCTTTCTTTGCCATGCTATGAATGTTGAGCTCTTGTTGCTGCAAAAGCGAAAAATCAAGGCACAACGCTCCCTACAGGAATACATTTCCAAAGATTGGCCTTCTAAAATGTTTTTTCAGTTGATTTTTCACGAGGAGTGCTTTTCCATTGTAGGACACCATATTTTCAGACTTTATTCAAACCCAGTCCTACTACTGAAACTACTAGAAACCTTCCCAATTTAAACCTGCAAACCAAAGGAATACTCTAAGCAAATGCACTCCAATATGAAAACACAATATATTTCTTCAGCAGATGATTACAGATGATTTACCGAATTCGCTTTTAGCTAGTCACTCTAGTCTGCTGTGCTGTACCATATCTTCCTTCACTAGAACTTATTGAACTATTTTTTTACTAATCATGCAGTCTCTAGCATTAATAAAAGCCAGGTTAAGCAGCAGGCTAAAAAAAAAAAAAAAAAAGCATATTTAAATGTCCTTTTGATAGAATGAACCAAAGATACTTATGCCAATTTAAAGATAAGGTGGAAAAACCAGCAGAGGACTCTAGTTTTCAAAAGTCAACAACTTTAACTGTTTATTTCAAAACATCCTAGTGAGAAGGCTGTGGCTTGAACAAACAAAATTCCAACTACAGCTTTCAAGAAAGAGAAATCAGTGAAGCAGAACTGAATATCCACAGCTGAAATTCTTGAGGTAGGAAACAAACACATAACATTCATAGAGAACTATACCTAAGCAGCTCTGAATCCCTATACATCTGACAGATTTGAAGAATACTCAAAAGGCATCTCAGAGAGGACAAAAGCACTATTTAACACCTTTACATAGGCATGTGTATGCCTCAGTATCTTTTGTCTCATCAACACACAAACATTTGCTAAGTTTGGAGAAGGCATCAGTGTGACACAGCATAGGCTTTCTGTTACTCATTCTTTCTAAACCTTTTTGTACAGTTTGAAGAGCTGATTCATGCTGTTTCAACCATATAACATGGTTTAAAAATAGTTGAAGTGAAAATTAAAATCCTAATTTGCATACCCAGGGGACAGCACTCAAAATATATAGAGAAAAATGCTCTAAGGTCTACTTGGACTTGTAGAATCTATTTGGAATCATTGGACTTTGACGGCAATAGCAGAGTTTAAAACAGAACTCATATTTCCCCCTTAAAATTACTCAATATATTAGGAGGAAAGAAGCAAGAAGGAAACAAACTTTTAAAGGACAAAAAAAGTTTTAAGAATATATTTAATAATGATATTACATGAGTTTGAAGTTTTCATGCTCATATTTGTCTGTGAAGATCATTCTTCCTAGTTAGCCCAAGCTCTCCTGGGATGCATCATCTGTAGCTCACAATGGTTGTGTTCCCCTCCCCATCCCCACCCCCTACTGAAGCCCAGTCAGGAACTGTGAGAAGAATATGAAGACCCAGAAGACTGTAACATCAGAGAATGAAAATAATTACATTTTCAACAATAAAAATAGATTTTCTGTGGAAAAGGTAACATACTTATTGCCAAAAAATTTTTTAAGTTAGCCTTAATTACAACGAGAAAATCCCTTTTTATTAGTAGAGGGCCAACAGCTATTCTAACCAAATCTCTGCAATTAATCTTTATAACAACAAATAACAAATTATCCACTTAGATACTGATATGGAAGTAATATATACTTCTAAAGGAATTAGTTTGCAAATGAGCAGGTTAATATATTTCCTGTACTATAATTTTCAATTTAGTGGCCTGAGAGATAATGAACATTGAGAGAAAATTACTAATTTTGGCACATAAGCAATTCTGTTCCCCCCACCTTCATACTTACTGTATATAGACACAAGTGCATGGACTTATTCAGTAAATCACTCTTAAGCTTCAAAGCCAGGGTATCCAGTATTTCATATTAAGCACCAGCTGTCAAAGAAGTAGTGAAGATATCTATTGGTAGTTGTATCTGTGCATTGGTAATTTTATGCATTTGTTATTGGGTGAAGGGGCTTTTGTTTTGATTTACATAGTGTAATTTATTTCTTTAAAAATGTGGAGAAACTGGCAATAATGTTATCCTTTTTGGCTAAGAGAAGAACTCCCCATATTGTCTAAAAGAAGAGCTGAAAAGAGACACAAGATAAAAGGAAAAATGTGGTAATCAAAGGCTTTAATGCATATAAGATGGTACTCAAACCATCCCACTCAACTTCATAAAAAAAAAACCCAAAAAAAACCCCAGAAAAAACAATAAAAGTATTCACAAAGACTTATTTATTCCAGCAAACATGGGAGTTCACAGCCATCTTATTCCCTGAGCTAATATTTGGAAAATACTGTATTCTAGAAGCAATTCCTAAAGCTCTCTGCATCTTAAGACAGAGGAGGAATGAAGGGAAATTTCAGTCAGTATCATAACCTATATAAAAGAAATAAGGTAAACAAAATTACTAAAATCCCTCTCCAGGGATTACTATATTGAATAGATGAGCATATAGGCAGATAGAGGATGTTTTCTTAGAGAACAAAGTTTAAGAAAAAGTGGTTTGAGGGTCACAACATTCAAACTACTGCTGAGTTACAAGCTCCTTTTTCCTTTCTATGGCCCAAATCCACTACAATCAAAAGGCTCACTTTTAGTTGAGGCTGCTTTCCTCTTTATCTTTTTTCTTTCACAGTTTCTTCAAATACTATTAGAAATGGCTAGAAAGAAATTATTTTTCTCAGCTGAAATATAACTTGGAAGCATTTGTTCATAGACAAATGACAAATTTACTCTCCATAACAAAAGGGAGAGAAAATAAAGAGGAAATGAAGACATAATTAGGTGTACTTTATTTGCTGAAAACAGATTTCTTCCTGCACTTTAAAAAAAAGAAAAAAGTTTAGTACATGCTTTCTAGTGAAGCTTAAGCTTTCAAACAACAAAAGATTCAATCATTTTCTACCAATATCAAAAAGTTTAGAGGCATAAAAAATCTAACACAAATCCCACAAAAAAACCATGAAACTAAGAACTTGCCTTCATGAGAACATAACCATCTAAACCAGCAAAGTACCCAACAGCAATCACTCTCCTGCAGTTTATTCCTTCTGATTGCATAAAGAAACCTAGTTCTTTGCCAAGAGTCCTTTCTTGTTCCCTAGCTTTCTCCTCATTGCCTTTCTTTTCCAGAGCTGTTTAGTTGCAGCTTTAACCAGAAATGAGAATGGGTGACAATCATAAGGGTGACCCTTTATTCATCTTTTTTCATTTTTTTTTAAGCTTTTTCCCAACACTGGTGAAGGGATACATACAAGGAAGGATAGCTAATGTTCCCTGGGAAGGCACCACGTCAAAGCCAATGCAATCACCAAAAGTGGCAGACACTGAATTTTGTCTTTCTGGCCTTTCTGCCCCGTGGGAAAGAGTATTCAAAAGGACTCTTAGTTCATCTACCCATCCCCTGCTCCTCTCCTGCTTCCCAGCAAGCTCTTTCCATTTGCAGTCTCTAGGCCATGGAACTTTCTCCTGTTCCTTCATCTTTCATATGAGGCAGTAGCAGGTGCTATTTTAACAACTACATTAAAAACAATTTTCAGATTAGGAAGAGTCAACCGAAGCATTTACACAGTCTACTCTCCTGTCAATAATGGGAGTAACACCTTCCTAGCTTGCTTTCAGGTATCATTACATATAACCCATAAAGTCATTTTTGCATTGGTTGCAACAATGACATTTTAATATGTATTTCCACTATTTAAAATGTTACATATATTTCTGGTATTATTTAACATTGGTTTTGACAAACGGAGCTAAAGTAACATACTGAATCACCATCATATCCTTGTTCCAAAATTATTACATATTTATTGGACCAAACCTGTTCTTGCCTTTTGGCTTATGTATCTTCAATTAGAAGTATGGTTGCCATTAGCAAATTTTACAGTTGTAAAAGCAGAGCCATATGCATCTAGTTTTGGAAAAAAAAAAAAGCTAAAGTAGTACTGATGCACTTCAGCATCCCTTCTGGAGGCTGACAGCTGTGTAAGGTGCCTTTCAACATAGTGAGAACAAGTATTTCCCCTCCTCACTCGTACTGAGTAATCTGGAGATGTAATTTATGATGGATTCACAAACAAAATGGTCAATGGTTCAGTACAAACCAAACATAAGCAGACACATTTCTAAACCTGTCCATCATGCTGCTTACACAATCTGTTGATCCATTGAACAAATATATGTTGAAAGATTAGTCGGGAGTTGACTGCCATTCAGTAAGATAAATGTATACTAGACTCATTTTCTGCCTGACTTAACACTTAAGGATTTGTATTAAAGGGGAGGGGGAGGGAATTCCATCCACCTAGATCTTTGGAATGAAATTACCCTGCCAAAGACCTCACACAGAGGTCCCTACCAGCTCTCTTTCACATACTGAAACATCTGTTTTCTGAATAAAATTGCTAGGCAAGTGAACTGGTACTCAAGGAGCACTAATTTTGGCTACCTTTTTTTTTTTTTTTTTTTTTTCCCCTGGCAAAGAGAAAAAAAGGCAGAAGGATGAAGTTGTATACAGCACGGTTCTAAGTTAAAAGCACTAGCTGTGCTATCATGGTCTTTGTTATACTGTTTATACTGTTGTTTCACAAAATAGTTGCAGCCTATCGAGCCAGAGAGAAAACTGAAGATCATTAAGTGGGGAAAATCATTCCTGCCAAGGGTCATCCCTTGGCATATAGGAAACCTAGACTTTACTCAGCTTCTTCTTAGTGACAGTTCCTCTGAAAGCAGCAGTTTTCCTGGCAGAAGACTCCTTGGGTTTTGCCAGAAAAATCCTTTACCAGAAGAGATACTGCTTTTTGGGAGTTGGACCCAACAAGATTTTGGTTAAAGCATGTTAAGATTAGAAGTAGCATACAATCGGAAAAGAGCTTGTTTATGACTCATGTTTTCCATGAGATCTGGGAAACGCTGACATCCCCAGCAAAAAAGGGCTACTGAAAGTTTAGGTGGGCAAGTTGGCAAATTTGACAGATGTAAACCATCTGAGATAATTCATCATAATGAAGGATTTCCTTTTTTGACAAACCAAAAAATTCCAACAAAAGAAGAAGTTTTGCGTGTTTCTTCATAAACTTAAAAGGTACGATCCTGAATATTTCAGGCAGGTCTGCAACAGAGCCCTGAAGATACTTTAAAGTGATGGTTGATAGTCTTGTTTTGTCAGGCAGACCTGGATTTTAGAAAGATGGCATAGAAAATGTGGAAAAATTCCAGGTTCGCTGAAGTCAGTAGAAACATTTCTGCAAGTTTCAATCTATGCATGTTTTCACAAAATTACAAAAAAAAAAAATATTGTTCCATCAGGTGTCCAAAGTTTGAATTCCACATCCTTCTGGGAATGTGCCTTACTGTAATGATTCCAGCAGCCTATAACAAGTGTCTATCTTGTGTTCCTAGATCTCTTAACAGAGAGTTACTCAGCATCTCAGAGTCTTCCATCCCATGACATCTAAAATTCACTTGTAAAGATTTTGGGACAAACGACAATTTTCTAAGCATTTTGATTCTAACCTCTAACTCTTGCTCCATTTGTCACACAAGACAACATTTGTCAGAAGAAGGCTGGGTATGTATATATCCAACTCCTTATCCTACAACACTCTCTTGGACCATCACTGGCACTTTCCATTTTGGAGCTTTGTTACCTCACAAATAAGATCAAACATCTTGCTTGCATCAGCGACTACTTCCCTTGTGTTATAGAGAAACTACTCTTCCAAATACTTTTTCTTTCAGAAAGAAGGACTTCTAGTGTTAAAATATACTTAACGTAGGCCACCTCTCCATCTTTCTCCCAGTCTGTTTAATTTACTCTTTCTCAATCAAGTCCTGTGGCCTTCATCACAGGATGCTTTTCTCTTTGTTTCAGTGAGCGGAGGCTAATGGAGTGCTGATCCTTACTGGACACTACAGTAACACTGAAAGCAACACCTCAGAAACATAAGCAAGCCCATTATACCAGATACAGCAAGCACTGTCCGAATATGGTTAATTGAATCTCACTGTCTCTCTTGTGCAAACACCAGTGTCTGCATATTTAAGTTCAGATTCACTGTAGAAATTGAAGCATTTGAGAAAACAGAGGTTGTTTTGCTTAATAATCACCTAATACATATGATAACAAGACCAAGCATAATCACTTTTGTAATACATTTGATATTACTGTGGTGTAGTCCTACCCCACTCATAATCTGTTTCTACTTTGACTCACTGTTGTGGTACCGTGTACACAGCAGATGGTTTATGTGGTCTTGTGTACCACTGTGCTTTATTTTCCAGCTGTGTTACTACCACAACACAATGCAATTCTGCAAGAGAAATAGATCAGACTGGCCAATTCCTGGGCTCTGAACTGTGCTGAAATGATGCTCTGCTTCATGGCCGTTAAGATGCATATGGGGCAACGCAACATTGCACCTGGTATATTCAAGGGCATTCAGTGTGAAAAAATAGCAAACAGCAGCCAATAGCCAGAGTGTAACCTGGACTAACATATTTTCAAAGAGGACATGTCATACAGCCGATGCACTTGTTTTAAGACGGGGAAAGCAGCTCTGTTTCCAGCATCAAACAGCTTTTGTTAAAGCCTAATCTACTTAAGTAAGTAAATGGAAATGTCACGGTATGACTTACAACTTATATATATTTATTAGTTGTTTTGTCAATCAATTAATTAATTCAAATTGGGTAGTTCAGAGAACATGGTCAATTTAAATGTGATACCCCTCTACAGACGTACTTATATCTAAACAAAAAATGTACAATCTATTCCCTTTGGTTCCTTGTCATGCTGCATTAGACAACATCGGTTGACATATTCATGTCAGTACTTCTTCTGTACATCCAGGGAATGGTCACCATTTTACTGCAAGCAACTTATTTTCTAAGTTCCTAGGAGAAATGAAGGAAAGGATATGATAGTATCTACATACTGAGAACTAACTATTCTAGGAAGTCTTTTACTTGTAAATGAACAGAGTAAAGCTCCTTCACCCTTTAGAAGGCATAAAGTAGAAGAATAAAATATAGTTTTATTTTAGAAGTGATTAAAAAAAAAAAAAAAGAAATCCTACAAGGTAAGAACATCCAGAACTATCTTCTCTACGTGTTTTTTTCAGAAGTTTAAAAATCAATACTGTCTCTTTGTAAATGAGTCAGTGAGTACCCTATTATTACCCAAGTATATGCTTGGTTTGTTCCAAACCAGAAATTTGATTTCCTGGTTTCCCAGTAGAGTACTGTCAGGAAAGACTAAGACCTAGAGCTCATCCATGAGACATTTGGATGTAATGTTGCAATGAGTAAAAAGTAATGTAAATAAGAACACTTGACACATATTTGTGAGTGGTTTTGGAAAATATTTAAAACAAAACAAAAAGAAAATTCAAAACAACAAAAAGGTATAGGAAGAAACAGTCTGGGAACATAGGGAGACAAAGACACCTAGCTTATTTAGGACCAATGTTTCTCATTTGATAAGTGAGCCAACCAAATACAACACAATTACAACTCCATGTTATTCAAACATCTAGATTAATTCTACTCAAAACCAGTGTATTAGTTATCTCTACATACCCTAAGCCAACAATTCACAGGGTTGTACACTGCTTTAATTAAAAAATGAAACAAAACACACACACACACACAAAAAAAAAACCCCACAGCCCAAAAAACAGGAATGGAAAGGAGAAAGAGAATGGGAGAGAGACAGAGAACTGGGAGGAGGCTGGGGAGAAAGAGAGAGACAGAGACAAACATTTGCTGAGCAGTTTAAATCCTTCAGAAAGGAAAGAATCAGGGATTTGAGAATAGTTTGTCAGCCCCAGGCTTTCTTTTTAACCTAGCCGCTAAAATTATACTAGAAAAGAAAGCTACAATATGGTTCTAATGAATTCACTGGAGACAGTTTGCATTTTAAAGAAAACATAAACTTGACCATCTGGATTAAGTTATGGCAGATTGCTGAGTATTTTTGTTCCTGCAGTCCCACGTATATGTCTAGCAACATCATATTTGGCACAGCAGTAACCTGTGATAGGCTCCATGGCTCTTTTGAAAGCCTGCTGGTACCTTCTCCAAACTTGGGAAGTCAAGTGGCAATCTTCACAATAAATGATAGCCAAGGAAAGCCTCATTTTGTATTTTCTTTTGCTTAAGATAGCCACTACCATTGTTCTTTCTTTTCTTGATGTCATAACATATACTCAGCAAGTAGCATCTATAGACAGCCAAGTCAGTATATCAGACCAGTTAAGGTCTAAAATGAGTGCTTTATACCAACAAAAAAACAAGACAAAATGAGTACCTGCCCATAAGACACTTGTTATTCATGAGCTCGTAGGAGTGCAAAACATGCATAGTTCAGAAGAACTTGAGTTCATCACACTTTCTCCTCTCTTGTCAAGATAGATGCATGTTCCAGTTTTCATCCCTACCCAGCTGAAAAGAGAAACAGACAAGCTATAATTTTTATATTAGAATTAACAAACAACAACATAGAAATCAACAGATACAAGTACTCAGAAAAGACATAAGAAACAATGAGGGTCAAAAAAAAAAAAAAGTTCAACAGCTACTGAAATAGCTCAATTCTTCATATAGAACAAGGTACTTACTCTTCCTAATCTCAACAAAATTCTGTACAACTTATTTACTGCCAGATCAAGTCATCTGTCTAAAAAGCCTTTAATTTTTCTTCCTGGAACTGGCAAACAGATTTGCCAGCTGCCAAGAGCAGTAATTTTACAAGCAGTCCCTTACACTGTACTACACAAAGACTTTGAAGCTTCAAACACACTTAAATGCAACTTTTCATGCATAACAGAAAGAAATCCTGTTTGAAATGCAGAAAGTCAAGACTCAAAGTTTTGCCCAGAGAAGGAATCCCACAGTGTTTTAAAATACCTGAGTCAGCAGAAGGTAAGCAACAGCATGAAGAATGTATTTATTATGTCTTGAGAACACAGCACAGGTCACCCCTGTTTTCTGTTTACACTGCAGTGACCCTTGAAGCTTCTGGAGCAATTTGTTCAGCTGTGTCTACAAGCTACATTATGTGCTGCATTTCATCTTACTGTCAATATCCACACATAGTTTTTGATCTATGGTCATTACACTAGAAAAACAGTGTTTCTGCTTCACAGGACAGTTATCTTACAATTGATAACTAGCAAATACAATCCGTGTATCTTGATGCTATGGTAGAGTACGTGGTGTCTAAATGGACAGGAACACAGTGAGGCTTTTACAATAGCTGAAGCTGCAAGTAGCTGAATAAGGAGTAGGAGGAGAGCAGCTCTCTTAGGATCTCTTCTGGTCTAGTCCATCACACTGCATCTGGACACACATACATATCAGACTGCAGCAATAGTAGAGCTGAATCCTCCCAGGTTTGCTCCAATAGGCGTGCCCAGAGGAAGACGGTCAAAGATTGCTGTCTTTTTGAATCCAGGTTTTGTATTATCACTAGCCAAGCCCTTTCCAGTGAATATTATATTCCTTTAACTGCTTAGGTTATACAAAGAGCTTTGAGGACAACTTGCATACAGTGAGTACATACCAGATTTCTACTGTGTTTGCAGTTCACCCAAGAATAAGTTCTTCTCCATAAAGTCAGAGCTGCATGCGAGTGCTGTGCTTGCAGGTAAGGAAAACTCATCTCATCTATTTCATGGGAGGGAGTGATTTATATCCTGAAGAGCTTTAACAGTTCTTAAGGATGGAAACCACAATGGTATTTTTAAGGTACAAATTCCATCTTCAGATAATGAAAGAGGAAAAAAACATGACAGGATTTTACAGCCCACTCAAGACTGAGTCATACCCATGGAGGAGTTAAAATTACCATTTCTTTTTTCCCTTGCATAAGGTTGTCTTTTCCAGCTCCTCTCAGCTCATCCCTCTCATCCCAGCTGGTTATCACCTTCACTGATGTTTCCCCATGCCTGTCTAATCTTCTCTTCTTCTACTTCATCCTGTTTGTTTCCCGCCACTCATGATACACCTTGCTGTCAGGAGCGAATGCAAGTTACCACTTGTCTTGCTCCAGTAGACGAGAAATTCATAATAACAGTTGAATAAGGACTACAAGTGGAAAAATGAAGAGAAAGAATACATCGTCTCTTCTTTCAAAGAATCCTAGGAAGAAAAATTGCTCACAAATCATTCTGCATCAGCAAACTATTTCAGCCTGTCAGGACAGTGCACAGCTCTCTGGACTCCACAACCAAAGGAAAAGAGGTATCACTCCTTATTCCAACAGAATAAATAAATAAAATAAATAATCAAAGAAATCATAATGAGAATGGTTAGGCACTGAAATGTGTTGTCCAGAACACCTGTCTTATCTTCATTCTTAAGTTAAGCAGAACTCAGATAGACAGGTCCTAAGCAACCCAACTTAACTCTGAAGCTGTGTCTGTCTGAGTAGATGTTGTGCAAGACATACAGATATCCCTTCCAACCTAAATTTTATTCATCAGTAACTTTGGTAAGAACCAGCTGTGTGGAAAAAGGAGCTTGCAGGAAGACAGAATCCCTTATGATTAACTTCAACATAACGATTGCATTTCCTCCTTGGTTATACTGAAGTGGTTATGAATAGAGACTAGGAAGCAAGACCAAGAACATATGAAGCTAGATTACTACACTAAATAAATGGGGTGGATTTATGGGACAAATACTGGAGAAGTGGCTGAAAAATAACTAGATTTTAGCAAAGGCTGGCATAGGTGTATTACTGAGGAGAGCTGTGGTGGATGTGCATGTGTTATATCCCCTTGGTAGTGTAAGTAGGTCTGCTACCTTAAGAGAAAGGCTTTTTTGGCTTGGGGTGGGTTTTTTTTCTAAGATTCCCCACAGGATGCCTGAATTGGTAGTTACGAGATGACCTCCCTCCACCCGCAGCAGGAACTCAAGTACATATTGATTGCACAACATGAAATTCATTGCAAAGCTAACATATAACAAAACAGCTCTTTCTTCCAGTACAACAAGATACTAAACACTGTAGCCTCCTAAGCTCCCAAACCCCAGCAGATTGTGATTTAATGCCATTTCTAACTTGTTTCCTCTAAAGAGGCCAGTCCTGATTTACGAATTCATGCATAGTTCAGAAGCCCAACCCACGCATCACACTCGTTCTTCTGTACTGGATAAGAGAGAAAACGATATTCTGCTTGTGTGCAATCCCAAGACAAACAAAAATCAAGGGAAAAAAAAATAATTACAAGAGTTACAGATGTTAGGCAGGCCTTTCAAATCCTCCCCGATTAGAGACATTCAAAAAGGAAATTCTTCCTTTAAAAGTCTCAAAACTGCAACACAAAATAAATCAGTGAAAGTAAGACCAAATTAAAGTTCTTCTAGAAGGAAAAACGTGATTGCTGTGGGATAATACTGTCAGACAATTGCTTAGAGCTGAAGCTGTTCTTATTGTTTAATTTCTGGTTTCTTTCATTTTGTTTTTGTAACGTGAGTTTCTTCACATGGGCATAGCAGCAAGCTACCTCCCAAGGAGCTGGAGAGATAGTCAAATAACTAGCAATGTTTTACTTTTGATTGAATATCTTGCTTGAGGCATATTTTCAGGCTTTGGATGAAAGCATAGGAAATTGCTATGATAAGCCTCAGACTTTAAAGTAGTACTGTAGTGGGGAAGACACTTTGCTAGAGCACATATTGTGGAACATTTCAAAGCAAGACAGCAGAACACTATTCTGTTACTGTCAGAAGAAAATTCTGTCACTATATATGAGATTAACAGGACCCACACAAACATAAAACGCACTTTTAAGGATTTCTGTAGTACTAGCCCTAGAAAAGCAACAGTGATTTTGAACAATTTGATACAATTTTCTATATTATTTGTCAGTTTTCAAAGATTAGAGAGCAAAGAATTTTCAGTAGGATTGCCAAAGGATTTTTCTGTTTTTTTGGAGGTAAATGTCATACAATGTTCATCACTTTGTGACACTGGCCTGTATTAATTCCAAACCAGGATCTATTAGTGTCACATTATAGTTGCCTGTGCTGCAAAAGGCAAAGGCTTCACTTAGGCAAATACCTCATCTATTTTCTGCCATAGATCCAGGTTCCAAAGTCTTCAGCATAACTGATCAAGAGTTAATGATCAACATATTTGCACTGACAATTTTCAGTCTTTTCTAAATATTGCATTCCTGAAGAGAAAGGCAAAATTCCTCACAAGTTGTTTTCCTGGGAACAGAGGAGAGGACCTCTAATGGTACCTATATACAGCCTATTTTCATTAGAACAATTACAAGCAAGCTGGCTTAAACTAGAACGTTGATGTCTCTGCCAAAAGCACATTACAGTTTAACCACGATGGTTAGCCATCTCCTGGTTGGGATGCGACCATTTCTCAGGAACTTATCAAACACACAGATAAACATTTGCTTGCATATTTGCTCTTCTACTGCCTTCTTCCCCAAGGGTACTAAGGAAAAAACAGAAAAACCAACAGTGTGTCCTGGCTTTGCTGTATGTGGTTTGATAACACAAATGTAATATTCTACCCAGATCTCTTTAATCAAGTGTAAAGTCCTGGCTTACCTTTCTGGTGTTACATCTTCATTGCTGCTCGAGTGTGCTATTTCTAATGTATCTCCATTTCCTCTGTAAATGGAAAACTCTTCCCTGCTGGCAGAAAAATTATGTTCCTTTCCAATCCACAGTCACCTTCCTTTCCAGTAAACAAGCCCCAGATAAAGCAGTTCTTCGCCCTGGCTGGAGAGAGGCAGCAGTGCCAGCGTGTGCAATTCTTTCCCCTCAGGTACTTCAAATCTGCTGCAGAACAGCTTGCTGCAGGGAGGCGAGGGAGATAAGTTGGCTGTTAATTTATTGAAGACTCCAGAAGTGGAAGCAGCCTTAACAAGCCAAACACTTGATGCAACCCCCACAAACTCCTTTCTTCCAGGTTTTTTTCTTTATTTGCCCCTGGAAAATCTTGGATGAGCCACAACCCCAAACAATAAAAAGTGATGGGGGGAATTACTTAGTTGTGAATTTATTAGCTCATCCTCATCCCCAACATATTTTTTTTATACTGCATCTTTTGACTCAATTTCCTACTGTCCTCAGCCTCCTCCTCTAAATTTCCCTCAGCAGGTCCTAAATGCCAGTCCACCTCCCTCAGTTCCTCACCTCTCAGCTTGATGACCAGCCAGTCCATGCCCAGCCCCTTCCCTACAGAGCACTGGGGATGAATGGGTAAGCTGGAGTTCATGCTATACCCCAACATCTTGTGCACATGCTGTTGATCAAACACCCCCCTCCACCAACATTACAGGAGCTCCACCAAAACATGGAACCTGGGCCCCTCCAAACACTTGCCAGCCCTTTCCTTGGGTTCATGTGCTTCATCAAACTCTGCCACCCCACGTCTGAGTCCTCATGAGAAAAACATGTCCAAAAGCGAGGCTTTTGTCTTCATCTTTGATCACTCCTCCCTGTTTCAACCTGACCCCTATCCTGTCCTAGAATCAAAAGCCCTAAGAAGGGCTGTAGTCATGCAATAGGCCTGCTTAGTATCTTTCTATAAGTAGAAAGCTAATTTTTTATTAAAATATGAAGAAAAGTTTTGGAATATTTCATAGAAAAATAAGCTATTTGGCTAACTGGACCAAGCACTATTGGATTCTGTCTCATAGTGTTGTACTTTTAAGAGTAAATGGTGGGGACTAGGTTGGTTTATTCACAGCTGGAGTATCAAAAAGACACAGTACAGAAGAAAGGATATTTTAGTTGCACCCAGGAATTCTCAGACCAATAATTTCATAACAATCAACCACCCAGTGGGAGCCACTGGTGGAGAAATTGGGAAAAAAATAAAAAAAAAATTAAAAAAAAATTGTTTCAATGAATGATTATGAACCTGATTATAACCAGGTTATGAACCTGATTTTAACCAGGTTAAAAATTTTTTGGTGACACTAGGAAAAATGACACCAGTAAAATATTTGATGTTCAACAGGATACTGCAGTAAATTAGAACCATTTTATGACATTTGGAATATTGGAAATTTTAACAAAGATGGCAGAAAGCTGTGATTTCCTAGTGTGCCGAGTGAGAAGCATAAAAATAAGGCAGGCTGATTAAAGAACTCAGATTTTGTTTTTTTGATGTGTTACTGGCTGCATTTATGCAATATGAAAAACACGGCCTTAGCAAACTCAGACTGACCAGAGCTTAGATGACAAACTCTCTTTGAACTAATTACAGAAAAAAAAAGAAAAAAAAAAAAAAAAAAAAAAGAAAGCAATCACAGCTTAGTGTCCTGTCTTTTGCTAGAGTTCACAAGCTGTTACACGATGAAGGATGCTACTTATCGCTTGCACATCTTTTCCAGTCATTAAGTGTTGGCTAAGAACTGCTTTTTCTGAATTGCTTTTCCCCACCCGCCCTCGTTTAAACCATCCGACTATCCAGAGCAGCATTTAGCATGCTCCAAATCCCTCGCAGCCCAGTTTGAATTTTTCTTCTTTCCACAACAAAGAAAGAGCTTGTGACTTTGAATTTACATCAAGAAGCTTCTGCTTTTCACGCAAGAGTGATTTGTTACCTGCTTGCTCTGTGTAGTGTAAAGCCTTGGCTTCATTAAAGACAAAGTAGTCACACAGGTAACTGTGTTCATAATCCCATCAACCAGGAGAAATGAATTTCTGGATACTATATCACTCAATTTAGTTAGTTTGTTACAAGACAAGGCAAATTAAGTGGTTAGCTGTCCTCTACACAGGGCAGATTTTTTGAGTTGTCTAAATGTTCTTTGCTCATTCTAAATAGATATTGCACTATACAAAAAACCCACATTTGTTACTAAATGTCAAGGTTTATTTCAAGAATGCAGTTAGTATGTAATATCTTGGAAGATGAACAGCTACTGTAAATACAGAATAAAAGCTGAAGCACCAAAGCTCTTCTGTTCCTGTATTTGTTTTACAAGAAAAGACACACAGCACTAAATTGTATAACTTCCATAAAAGATGCTATAACTAATTTAGAAAGACAATGCCTCAACAAATTAGCATTTCAGATTGACATACATGTGCATGCATGGTCATAAGAATTCAAAACAGGGGCCCAGAGAGCCCTGTAACATGAAGTGCTCTTAATCCCCTTCAGCCTGTGCTTTGAACTACAAGCAGTACCTGTTTTGTCATGCTCAGGTCTTCTGCCTCAGCTCTATAAGGCAGGCCACTAATTTTCTCTAATCAGGTGCGTGGGTGTTAGTAAGCCTTGTCAGTTCATTTACATCAGTGGACACTAATACAATAGGAAATGAACATATTGATTTCTCTCAGATCCCTGGGCAGCCACCAGTTACCAACATATCTCAGCCGAGTTTGAAAACAGTAATGCTCTTGATTGCAAAATGACTTTTTCCCTACTGCTGCCCTCCCCATGCTCACTTCTGATCAATAGATCATTCTGATTCACAGACACATCTTCCTCAGGAGGCTTTGAACCAGCTAAGTACAATTGCAAGCTCAAAAGAAAATGTTGGCATTTATTTTTTTTATGTTGCAAACTAATTCTACATATCCGCTCTCCCAGGATTCACGGAAAAGTTGACTCTTTTATTGAAAGGCCCTATAAAATTGAGGCAAAGTACAAGATTAGAAAGGTAGCTCTAGTAGAAATGACAGAGGATGAAACTCATTGATATGACACTGCAAAAACACAAGGGAATTTGTTTAAACAAGACAGGGGTGAGTTTCCTAGAGGCAAGGAATTTAATGCTAAAATCTATCAGAAGTAATGTGTGTCTCATGACTTTTAAACTTGGCAATTACAGCATAAATCAGCTCAATTTCACTGTAACCGCCCCAAAATCAAATGTTTGTTATGGATACACATTTACAATGAAACAGCCAGAGTTCCTCTTACGCAGACCAAGCAGAGGCGATTACCTCTTTTTGGTTTTGGTTTTTTTTTTTTTTTTTGGATTAGCTTCATAAATTATCTTTCAGTTTTGCCACTAAACCCTTGAATTTAATCCATACTAACCTCATTTGAATATGAAGTGACTTTTGCCCATCTGTACAACAACATTTCTGGATAAGGCTCTTACATCTCATCTCCCATCTTCCGATAGGGAGGAGTGAGGAGCAGCAAAACCTGCCACTAATGCTGAAGCTTCCTGGCCACAGGCTGGCTACAAGCATAGCTAGGATAATAATTTGTACCCTCCTTCAACCACACATAATACGGTCTTTATTCAGCAAATAGCAAAGTCGTTTCACACCATGCCAAAGGTCAGCTTTCGCTGTATTAATAGCTGCTCTGGGAGGATCAGTGTTGTGCTATCCTACATTTTTTCCAGGGCCTGGAGATGCAATTTCCTACAATCTGCAGGCAATTTCCCACCAATTTTCTTGGGGAGCTAATAGGCTGTGACAGGAGATGGAGCTAGCAAGCAGCAGACGGCTTCAGAAAAGACAAATTGCATCTCTGCCACCTAACTGGGCAATCTAGAAAGACAGAGTTTATAGCTTTGTAGTGCTATTGGGCCCCATGCTAACAGCAAATCATTCAAGCTGCTATCTGAATTTCATATTCTTTTCCTTCTGAATTTGTTATCACCACATATCACTTTGTAGCACTTTTTCTACAAATGACAGTTAAACACAGATCATGTATGATTACTAGTTTAACTGCCTTTTAACAAGACAAGCCTTACTAAATGCTATTCACACTCAGAAACAGAGAAATATACAGTCTCACTGTCAAATACAGTGATATTTTTGATTATTTTCCTACTTGTCAAGGTACAAAGCAGATGCCTACAGCAAGGGATTGATTTATAAGCTAAATTCAAATGAATCACACAGTGCAAACTATAGGAACATTTAAAAAAGCCACAACAGTGAGCATACCTACTGTGGTAAGAAAGTCCCACTGATCATATACAGTAAAAAATGAAAGCATAATAAAAAGACAAATATCACCAGAAATGTTCTTCCTCTACTCTAGCAGTGCTTGAAACCTAAAAAGGTAAATTCAGCGGTATATGAGCAGTTCAATACCATCCATACAAGCATTTTCCTTACAGATTTAAAATTATTTAAAGTTAGTAAAACTAGTAAAGCTCTAAGAATGTATCACCATATCCACTTTAATAGAAATGAAACTGATTTAAAGCTGTTAACCCTCACCTAAGATATAAAAAAAATAGTAAAGAATTAAAGAAAATGCTTCAAAGGCACATAATGCTAGCAACTATTACAAGTTGTATCTGTCACTCTTCTTCCCCTTACTATTACAACAAACCCAGGGGATAAATACTGTAAACACATTCTATTACAGAACCCTGTATATCTGTATGTTTTTTTTCAAAATATAGGAGAACAAGTTTCTGAAGGCATGGAGATTATTAAAAACAACTAATAATATTATTGAAATTATTATAATTAGCAAAGTTTGCATGGTTAATATTTCACCTCCCCCCCAATAAGATTAAATTAGAATAAAAACAATCTCACCTAAGTTATTGCTGTCCACTGGGAGACAAAACTAGTACTGAGATGTATAAAATCTTACTATAATCCAACCCTAAGGAATTTTTTTAATTACTTAAGTAATGAAAAAAAAATATGTAAAATTACAGTGAATAAAGTGTTGAAATATTCTAACATGCATTTTGAAATTATCACATTTAAACCACTTGTCATTAATATCCCCATTTCATATTTGTGGTTTTTAGTAAGTTACAGCTAGATAAAATACTGAAGAGCCACTCAGAATTATAAATAGAGTACCAGGTCAATAACTTGCACTCAACAAAGAAGAGTGTCTGTGTAAACAAATAGAAAAATGCTACAAAAACCATTCAAAAACCAGAAGTACTTTCTTAAACAGATTTGCTGATAAAACCACAAAGGAATATCAGGACTTGAGAATCTTGAATTTAACAAATAAAAATCAATGATTTCTCTACACAAGTGTATGAACTTCTTGAAGTACACATTCAAAAACTCAATTATATCACAGTTTAGTGAATATTCACTCAACTGCTGTCAGAAATACACACCCCTTATAATTAGCAGTCAGAAAGAGAGAGGTAGAAGCATTATGTATGTATAGCACATTAAAACATCTCTAGAGGACTAATACATATTCAGGAGAAAACACAGGGGAGCACAGTAGTAGACTGTCCCTGTATAAAAAGGAAATTTATTCCAGGAAGTAAATTTAATGTGGCACAAAGTTTGAATCGCTGAACTCCAGAGTTTTGTTGTATACATGGCATGTTAGCAAATACTAACTGACACTAAGGTCATTTACATACTTAACAATAGAGTCTGGCTGATTCATCAGCAATCAAAAATATATTGAATTTGCAAAGCCATCAGATGATATATTTACTTGAAACCTAATTAAGAAAATACTCAGGTCCAGTTGTAAGAAATAACAATAGCAAGAATATTTTTTAATAATAAAGGGGAGGAAGATTCATTTCTCTCCAAAATATCTTGCTACAGCAAACCACAAAATAAGAGTTATTAGCCTATCATAACTGCAGCCAATTTTTAAAGTAATGGAGTAATCCACTGTAGATTGCTCTAAGGAAGTGGGACAAACACTGTGAAATGAACAGATGGATTTTATTTTAAACAAATTAGGCTCACTACCAGAAAAGTAACAAGTGATTTCTAAGTTTCCCAACGCTATGGGTTAACTATGAGTTAACAAGTGCCAAGTGCAAAGTCCTGCACGTGGGTGGGAGCAATCCCAAGCACAAATACAGACTGGGCAGAAAATAGATTGAGAGCAACCCTGACGAAAGGTACTTGGAGGTGTTGGTTGGTGAGAAGCTCAACATGAACTGGCAATGTGCGTTGGCAACCCAGAAAGCCAACTGGCTCCTGGGCTGCATCAAAAGATGCGTGGCCAGCAGGTCCAGGGAGGTGATTCTGCCCCTCTACATGGCTCTGTTGAGATCCCACATGGAGTATCATGTCCAGCTCTGGGGCCACCAACAGAGGAAGGACAGGGACCTGTTGGAACTGGTCCAGAGAAGGGTCATGTCATGAAGATGATCAGAGGGCTGGAGCACCTCTCTTATGAAGACAGGCTGAGAGTTGGAGTTGTTCAGCCTGGAAAACAGAAGGCTCTAGGGAGATTTTATAGCAGCATTTCAGTACCTAAAGGGGGCCTACAGGAAAGATGGGGAAGGACGTTTTTTTCAGGGAGCATAGTGGTAGCATGAGGTGTAACAGTTCTAAACCGGATGAGGATAGATTTAGAGGGTGGTGAAACATTGGAATGGGTTGCCCAGAGAAATTGTGGATACCACATCCCTGGAGGTGTTCAAGACCAGGCTAGATGGGGCTATAGATGGTGTCTGTAATTTCAATTTATGACACATTCATTCTTCTTGTTTACTGTTTTAAACTGCTATTAAAATCAGTCCTTGAAGAAAACCCAGCATTTATTATTTACCGTTACATGCTATCATACCTATTTTCTATGTTAATGAAAGAGGATACAAAAGGGATAACAGTAACAGTGTGTTTGATTTCTTAATTCCCAAACTATGTGTTATCTTTGCCTCTAACTCATTCTTGTCAGAAAACAGAGATCAAAATGAGGTTCAAGAGATACTATGCCTATCACGGAGATACTGTGAACATAGCAAAGGCAATCCTTGCCATGCTCTACGCAACACTGTCTAGTGCTCCTTGCAGCATCTCTCCTGAGTCAGCATAACCTTACTGTGGGCAAAATTGCATGTGAATTCTTTAGGAGAGAAAACATTTGAAAATTTAAATCTGACCTCAGAAGCCACCACAGAATTTTTCTGTGGCAAGCCAACTACATCAACCATCAATTCCACAAACAGTAAGATTATAGAGCAATGATACTGTCTTATCTCTGGGTGCTTGCTTTAGAAAGGGAAATTATTACAACATACAGTGGCTGATATTTCCTATGGAGATTCTCTTGTAGTCTACATGTGGCCAACAGACTTGTTAGCAGGTCAAGCCTGTTGTTCAGCTTCTAGGAGTGAACATTGATCGTTAATGTCCTGACATTAAGGAATAAATGGCGGGGGGGGGGGGGGGGGGGGGGGGGGGGGGGGAGCTTTAGCTTTAGCTCCAAGGAAACAAAAATCTAGCTTTCTCAAGAATTCATGTATCGTAGAAGCAATAAGTTCCTTTGTTTTGAGATAAAGCATTTTAAGAATATTCTACCCTATGAAAACAATTCTTCATTCATTCTTCTTTCCCTTCAGGTTTTCTTGTTATATTTAATGTATAGGTTCTTGTTTTTGAAGTTATGCAAAAAAATTTTCAAATAAATTAACATAGGAAAAAACCAAACCACATCCATGTGTTTAAAGTGTGTTCAAAGCAGTTTTTGCTTGTTTAGAAAATATTTAAGTGAGTGTTTGAGCTCTTCTATACAGTCGGACAGAAATTTTGAGTAAACTTCTCAGACATGTCAGCAAGCTAGACCCACAGGGCAGATTTTTAAAGCATTCAGCTCCTACATGTCTGGTTTCCCTAGCAAAATCTACCATGCTACACTGAGCACTTAAGCTGCAATGGGACATCTGGGAGCATGTTGCTGAAAATGGGATTATCAATTGCTGGAAAGCTGATCTTGAGCTACAGAAATATTAGGTAATGGGAAATGTTGAGAACTGATGGTGATTTAACTCTCCTCTCAGGATTAGGTGACTATTTATGGATGTCAAAGAAATGCCCGCTTCCAGTTCCAAGGTGTCCTTGAGTTACTCCACAGAAACACCTGAACAACTTTATGGAGAAACAGCAGTCAATGAAATTGCATATATGGAATCTCATTCTAGGTGAATTTTGTAGATTGCATGTTAGACTACCAGGAAAAAACCTGTGTGTATGTATGTTTCCATTCTCCCTTATCCCACTTTGTACTCTCTTCCATAAATTCTTTCTTCCATTTGGTGTTCCTCAGGTCCTACACTAAGCTGCTTTATCCTTCCCACCCTGTAATAAAAGACCTCTCTGGTAGGACACAGTGACACAAGTTTTATATAGACCTACATTCTTTCTATGCACTTGTAGTAGGAAAAAAAAAAATCATTTAAAGAGATGGTACAGCTGCAGCCAGTCCAGCTTCTCCAGTGAAGTGGCTTAAGGGGTAAACTTTATCAGCAGTGCGAAATCTGAATTCAGTTCTTTTCCTTAGGCTGAAAACATTAAAATCCACCTTTCAGTCACGAGAATGGTGGAACTTCCCCATTGACTCAAAATTGCACAAACATAATAGAAAATAATGAACGACTACTCTAACTAGATTACACAATCACACAGTTTATAAATGGGGCAGTCTTCCCCCCCCCCCAAAAAAAAAATTTGGTTTGTCAATGTGGATTTAAGTTACTTAAGTTACTTAAATTACTTAAGTTACAACTTAGACACCTCTGAAAATTCTACCTGCATCATCAATGCAAAGATGTGACAGAAAAATTATGGTCAATTGTTTATACACAAAATTCACACATGTGACTAGATGATGGATTCTACTTTGATGTTTATATTACAAAATAGCACTATAATTTTAACAGTCTACAAACTTCACATTAATTTGGTGCTGCCTCTTCCTTTTAAAGGAACAAAAACTTCTGAAATGCCAAATGAGTTTAGAAGAATTAATGCATATGAAAATTCTCTCTCAAGAACCAGTGCTTTGTGGGTTCTTTGCTTGGATCTATAATCAAAAGGAGGTACTCTGACATACTGACAAATGCAATGTGTGGAATAATATAATGATTTTCTGCAATTGGTTTATAAAAGGTTATGGCTAGTGCACATACACAAAATATATGTAATAGAGCGGCAAATGATTTTGTTCAGTTGAATTGATATTACCACAAAATCTCCTCTTCATCAGATATTGTTTGCACTAACATCCAATACGTCATTTTTAAGGACTCCCTGCTTCTGTCTGGCACTAGTGTTTGCCAGAGTGGCATTCAAACATCTCTGAATACTGAGGACCACCCAGCAAACAAAGAACAGGGAATATCAAAGAATCTTTTAGAATCGTAATTAAATTGACAAAAAATATTCATTACCTTCACCAGAGTACTGCTGTACCTCTTTTTTTCCCATGTGCTTTTCCCAGTGCCTTTTCTGTTACTGCTGATATGGTTGGCCTGTTTCTTCAATATGAAATGCTTTCCACCCACTGCTTCACCAAGGGGTATAAGAATTTACAGAAATTTTATGTTCTACAAGTTTTAAATCTTGTAGGTAATAACATCGGTAGATATGCTAAGATTTCTCCATATATATCTTTTCATTAAAAATTACATCTGCTTATGGAATAGGCTTTTCTGTTTGACAAACTTAAAAAAATGTTTCATAAACTATAAGTTAAACCTGAAACAAAAAAATATAAATTGAGAGCAATATTGTATGTGTTCCCAAGTTTTCAGACCCAGTGCTTAAGGTAGATCTGACTGGAGGAAAAAAATAAATAATTTCTTAATTATGACCAAGAAAAATTTTGTACAAATATGATTAAATTCATTCATATGCATAAATAATGTCAAATTGCATAACTGCTCTGACTCACTTGTGCATTCTAGAAGCTAAGAAGACAAGGCGTTTGATGATTTTCCTGAAACTATGGTTTTACATTTCCTAATGGCAAATAATGTGGTTTTACTGACAACCACTATGTTGAAGCTTAAAGCAGATCCATTATATGCATGTGTATTTTTTTTTAAGTTACATGAATGTGTTAGAATATTTTCAGTCTTGGTTCCTCTGATATCAACTTTTAAGAAAAGCAAAAGAACACCTATAAAATAAAAGCCAAGGTGATAGCATATTCCTGATTACAGCAAATTTGCCAGCGCTGCTAAATGATCATTGGCAGAGCCAGACATTTGGAAAAACTTAAATATGAAAACAGGTTCAGTAAAGTTCGAGTAACCTAGTACATGACATTCTTTTTAAACTTTCCTTTTGTAAAGTGACATAGCACTTCACAGCATTTCAATGTATAAAATTGCTTCTTTGAAAAGCCTGATGATTCTGCTTTTTGCTTCACTCTGTGTGAAAGGAATATGACCACTACCTAAGCTGGTCTGCCATTTTCATACAGACAGGTATTCATTACACGGCAACAGACAAATATATAGATACATACGGATAGAACACTGATTTTAAATGTCTAGGAAATCAGATTATCCTGAATGGTTAGCATTTTTCATTTCAAATGCAAAGTTAATAATTAAGTATTAAGGCCATTACAATTCTAGATGCTATAAAATGGTTTCAGTAGAATGGTCATGTAAATTGAAAAGAAAACTGATGTCTCTTCAGACAGGAAATTGAGAGAAAATTTGCCTCCAGATGAGAAATTCCCTATCCAGTCAATGCATCTGTCAGTTAAACTTGTTTCTTCCTAGTTATGTGCCTTTGAAAGAGCAGGATATAGGTCATAGTCAAATGGTAGCAAAATGAGAAAGCAGCTCTTCACAGATGAGTCTTAACCTGTCTGTCAGTTTGTGTTATCTGAATTATTTGTTCAAAGATATTCTTCTGTTCATCTGTAGTCTCCATTAGCAACAGAAATTCTAATTAAATTAGAGAATGTAGGAAATGAATGACCCTTACTGTGCAACAGTTAGGTTTGTCTAGCACACAGTGGTAGAACTCGTTAACCTGAAAAAACATAGGCAGAATAAAATGTACACATTCTCTCCTCATCCATTTCCCTTGAGTACACCAAGAAAACTTGATTTGAAGATGCATAGCTTTGGTAACTGGCTGCTTAGCATGGCTCTTCACAGATGTCACACACTGATGCGACAGTGGAAAGGACTCAAAGATTGCTCAGTATGAATACACAGAGCTTATAGCCCTGCGTAAGATGGGACACTCAGGAAAATTAATTCTAATTAATTTGTACAGTGGATTAGTTAAAAATCAAAGTATTCCTTTGTCAATACTCTCACAAGAAATTAAAAAGCAAGTTTAACTTAGTTTAGGTTAATTCACTTCACTTGCAGACCTGCAAGTGTTTCAACATTGTTTAAGTGATCCCCTGTAAAACTCACACTTTTGGTGATTTAATTAAATTTACCTGAGTATCTACCTATAGACAAGACATTAAAAAGGAAATGGTCGTTCATTACCACTTGTCTGTAAAATACAAAGGATGCAACTTATCTAGCTCTGTTTAATCATAGATACCCTCATTTAATGAATAAAGGTTCTGATGTACGTAATTGAAATGTAGTCTCACTTGAATTTTGTTCAGCTGGGGGAGAAAGGAGAGGGAAGTCATCTCTTCTTCTAGAGGAATGACCAAATGACTTATGATCAGGCACATATCACTGTATCTGCCAAAGAACATATACATGGAACAGCATAATAAACTTAAAATAAACTGCACAACTTTATGAAATGTTCAATTTTTATATTTACACTATAATTAGTACAAAATTGCCTTTTAAGTTTTCTGTAGCACAAGACAGTATCTACTAGACTTGATACCCTAATAGGTCAAAACAACTACTTTGAAGTACGATAAAGGAATCTAGGAAGAATTATAAAGAATAAGACACCATTTTCAAACTATACATAGTGTTTGCTTTTGCTTCTAAAAAGGTACTTATATCCCCAAAGGTTTTTAATTTTAAATAAGCAGGGTGGGCAGGGAGGGGGGAGGGGTGGGGGGAAGACTGGTTGTTGGTACTAAAGCCTTTACTGTAATAAACTAAATATATTTACAATTTATACAAATGTTTGACCTTCAACAAAAATACAAAAACATAATCACAAGATGCAAAACCAGCAAATAAGTTCATCTGAGACACCACTACCCTACACAGGACAGAATGCAACTTGAACTGCAAGGAACAGAAAGGTATTTATCCCCCATATTCAGGCAATGAAACAATTTGCATGAGGTCACAAAGAAAGAAAAAAAAAAAGGCTCCAACATTCTTCAGTAGACTCAGCTTTTAAAAACTATGTCAAAAACCTAGGCTACATCTGTCCATCTTGCCTCTGTGTTCCGTTTGGTCCATGTAGCCAATACTTGGTTGATGGATGTTGCATTCAATTTTGAAGAATCGGAGTAGTTTCATGGCAAGGTCTGGAACCTCAATACTTTTGTTCCTTTTTAAAAGGCAAAACCTTTCTACTTCTACAATTGAGAATTTTGGCCCAGTTCAACTTCTAAAAGTTATATCCCCATCATATTTTTTCAGTAGATAACTTCATAGACGGTAGCCTTTTTGTCTCCAGAGCCAGTGACTATGTACTTATCATCCACAGAGA
The DNA here is from genome assembly GCA_004320125.1 of Scolopax mira. Classification (NCBI taxonomy): domain Eukaryota; kingdom Metazoa; phylum Chordata; class Aves; order Charadriiformes; family Scolopacidae; genus Scolopax; species Scolopax mira. The sequence goes on from BJBW01004923.1 coordinate 145,796, forward strand.
TGTCACAGCTAAGTACTGATGAAGATTCTTTGGACTAGAAAAAAAATAGATATATATTACATCATTATTAAAAAAAAAAACAAAACAAAACTGATGCTCTTATCTCAACATCCCATTTTGGGTAGATCACATAGGTGAAGATATCCAAGTGTTCTAGCTTTTTCTTTAAAATCATGATCCTCACCTGGAAGATACTGGCTCCATAAGGAGTTCTCCATGCATTGAGAAGGTTATCTTTCCCAGTACTCACAAACCATTTACCTAGAATATAAAACAGAAGGACTATGAAAACACATGACACAGACATCTGACAGATTTGGCGTTTTCAACTCCCATCTATGAAATACGTTAACTAATTCCCATTATAAAAGCTCTCACCTCTAATCAACATAGTACTTTTGCTTACAATCAATGTGGACACTTGTTCTTTGCATACTAGGAAATTCCTAGACTCTGTAAGTAAAAATAGCTTGTTACGCACAAATCAAGCCTCACAGCAGCTTTTAGACAAACAGATTGCTGTTTGTAGGTAAGTATGTTTGAATTCAAAAAGCAGAGATATTTATACATAACTTAAGAAACTAAGACACTAAATAAGTTTTGATTATAAATAAGCTGTGACTATGTAAAAACTAATCAGTAAAGCCAAAATTAGAGTCCTGACCTTGAATTCTGTTTTCAGGGCAACTTACCACAGTAAGCAAACTTGAGTGACAATACGCAACTCTCATGAAGGTGCAGTTGATATTTGTCTGGTTTATTTACATGTAGCACTTCTACGTTGCTGCTTTCCATTCCCACAGCTAGCCATTCACCAGTAGGACAATAACCAAGGGAAAATATCTGAAAATTAAACCACATTTACACTGGTTTTGATTTGTTGGGGTTTTTTTGTTTGTTTGTTTGTTTGTTTGTTGTGGTTTGTTTCTTTTTTTTTTTTACAGTGGTTAAATTAATTGTGAAAGGGAGAAGAGCCAAATAAAATTCAATAGCAAGACTGCTGTTCAAAATTCAAGTGACTAAATAAGACAAGACATGACTGACAGGAACAGTGACCTGTTCTTACCTATTCACTAAGGAAAAATAGAAAATGAGACTAATATCAGGCTATGACTTTGTTCTGGAAGCTAAACATATGAAAGCTCCAAACTACTGTCCTGTGAACAGCCAAAAGGAAGAGAGGGAACAATCTGCCAGTTGCACTCAGCTCAATCTCAGCTTTCATCCTAAATGTTTCCACCCCACTGCACAAACACACCCCTCCAAGCTGTCGGAAAATCCAGTTACCTGTGATGTGAAGTCATGCTGTTGTAGCTGTCTCCCCTCTCTCAAGTCCCAGGATCTGACAGTGTTATCCAAACCTCCTGTCCAGAGCTTGGTACCATCATTAGAAATGTCAATACAGCTGGCTCCGTCTGTGTGGCCCTGGAATTGCCTGATAAAACAAACCAGATTGAATAATGATTTCCTGCCAGAGTTCAAGGTAAACACTGTTGTGGTGTTAGTTTTGGACTCTGGATGTGCATGTCATCTCTTCTCTGTCTGCTGATGGGCAAAAATCAGCCCCTCCCTCTTTTCTAAGCATAAAATACAACAGTGTTACAAAAACATTTTCCAGGTGGCAGAGAAATTAATTGCATCACAGCTAGCTGAACAAACTCAAATACTTCCTATCAGGTTTTGAAAAGGGAAAAAAAAACTGGTGAAAACAATAAAGTACAGTAACTATAGTTAAATGCACTAACAACAACTCAGATTAAAACAAGTGCTGAGGGAACAAAAATTCCCCAGTTTCAGAAAACAGCCTCTGTACTTTCCTTTGGCTGCAGTGATGATAATAATAAGCAGTGATATTAATAGGAAGGGATGCAGATAACGATCCAGATAGTTAACAACAGTATTCCTGAGTCAGCAAAACTGCATTCTCTGTGGCAGGAGATCACAAAAATTTACACGGTGCAGTTTGTTTTAAAATCTTCTTATTAGTAATTCTCAGCTTTCAGCAACCAGAAGGTCAATGCAAGTTTTCCTTAATCCTTTGGCAGAAGCCTTCTGAGGCTCCTGCATTTTTCATCAGCAATTAGCTTTAGGAAAGTCCAATGCCTTAATGTGAAAGGTGGAGGACGGGGCAAGGGGAGGGGAGTCAACTAGCTTGGGAATTAGGGCTATGAATCACTGAGAGCTGCCACAGAAAGGTCACACAGGCAGGTTTTGTTTTGTAGGTCTGGTCTCAAATTTCCGCGTGTTACCAATTAGCAAGATCAGCCAGCAAGTGGTGGGAACACCTACCAGAAATGTTGAAAAAGCAAGGCAGTCATAGGTGGGAGAAAGTGCACATTCACAGAGACTGAGCTTGCTTAGGGCAAACTGAAGATTTTATAGAACTAGAATCTTCTTTTTTGAGTTCAAATGGAAAGTAAAATTTGCATGCACATTAATATGACCATCTGCACATAACTTTAGGCTAATTACTGATATACAAGAAACTTAACTGAAACACAGCAGACTAAGCAGATTCTTCAGTGTTTGTGTTTGGAACTTTTAAAATATGATCCCCTTTCCCAATTACTTTGGAAACCATAAACCAAAATTTATCTTCTAGTAAACCACACAGCTAGTTGCTAAGTACCATTTCACACATGGCCCAATTTTTCTTTCTCTGCCACAGCACTGACACTGAATATTGACCTGCCAGACACTTTAATCTTCTACTAATATATTCATTAATGAAAGATCTAACAAAATATTTGAAAAGTAATTTAGATGGTAATCCATTTATTATACTCTTTGCAACCCATTCAAAAAGTTTTAGAGACCAAATTCTCCCAGAAAACTCAAATATCCTTCTCTCATGAATAACAAAACAGTCTTGTTTGCTTTCCTAAAGAACTGAGGGGATCCACACTTTCAACTTGTAAGTTGATGCTTTTTTTAAGATTAATTTTATTACTTATCATCCCTAAATAAGAACGGAAAATTCTCTCTATTACTTAATAAGACTTAAGACAAAGAAAAAAAACAAATCTCAAAAGATTTCCCTAAAAGGCACGTCCAATCTACATCAATCACAAACCTGCAGAAACCTGCACAAATCTGCTTGTAGAAACCCAACTAATAGGAACTCTTATACTGACTTCAGTAGGTTATGGACCTTCAGGCCCTGAAAGTACATCTTCCAAGACTAGGCTGAAGGTAGTAAAACTAGTCTCTGCCCAACTCATGTGCAAACTGCATTCTTCGGATAAGAAATACTATTTACTTTGCTGTCACAAACCACTATTCAGGGAGATAAATATTTATGTAGCTGTCCAAAGAGTAACTTCTACTGAAGTTTTCTCTAAACAAGTAATGACTTACCTGACCAATGTCTGATTGTGCAGATCCCACACTGCGATGTTACCATCACTACAGCAGGAAAAGCACACCTTGGAATCGGGGCTGATAGCCAGAGCATAGCAGGCAGGGGCTGAGGATGTCAGCTCTGCTTTTATACGAGGAGTTGGTGCCGCCAGGTCCCATATGGATAATGTGCTGGCTTCCCCGCCAACTATTAGGGTGCATCCATCAGGCAGCAATTTACAAGAGCGGATGTAGTTATCTCTGTTCTGTACAACACAAATCACCTCAGTTATGTTAATACAGGCCTGCCAATAACAACCACTAATATGCACCCAATTTTTAAATAGTAGGCCATTTTTTCCATTACCAAAGTACTGAAGAGGAACCCAGCAGATCCTAGAAGGTTTCAAACGCCTATTTCCAATCACCAACCAGAGACTCCAGCTGCAGAAATTAAACTGCAGAATCCTGTTGCCACACTCTAGTCTGTTTAAAACTTGATGAATGGCAAGTCTACCATCTCATCACACAAAATCAGAGTCAAAGTACGCTTGCATTTCTGCACGCATACTCCATCAGCTGAGGTCACCAACAACAGAAATATTAAAGCAAATGACCTTTCATTTGGCATTTAGGCAACCCCATAAGAAAATGCAGTACAGGTCCCACGCCTTTAAGGTTCTGGAGTTTCGTTTCAAATACTGTTTTGCAATCACCATTTTAAAGTTAAAATGTTAGGTATTTCCGTACTAGCTCTGTGTTTATGCTGGTTCTTTGCTCAACAAGATTCTTATTGTACTTCTAGTATTGGTTTCACATTTGTGATACTATTGCTGATAGAGAGGTATTACAGAGGACTTAGAGGTCAAAAATATTTCAACTTTCAGTTATTAGAACCTTGATTGCTTTAAGTGTATTGGTTGCCCATTTCTGTGTAACAGCTGCTATATTAACATGGTAACAGTTCTTTATGAAATGGAGGATTAAGATCTGCAAGATAAAGCATAACGGCATTCCTACTACTACTACTACTACTATTTTTTATTCACAGCAAAGGAGCAGTCAGTACTGCCATGGAAATGTTGGCTTAGTTAGCCAGCCATTATTACTCCATAACTAAAATGAGGGCAGCTAGGACTGTACATCCAGACGCATACCTGTCATAGAACAGAATACATATTCAACCATACTTTCACTACTAGACAATTAATGTAAGAGTAACAGTAAATATAGGGTAAAGGCTAAAAAAAACAATCCAAACCAAAAAATCTACCACATTTAACTGGATCAACACTGAGGCTAGAATTATTTTCATTCAGAATATATATTACTGTGCTTTATAACAATGTTTTCTCAGTTAACATTTCACAAATGCCTGTGCTGCTTCTAATATGATATGCATCTTTTATTGAATCATTAACTTTTTTGAGTTATCTTTTCAGCTACCTCCACTACCACACTCAGTCCCTTTTGTATCCTGCAGACAGTCAACCAACACGTGTAACTTGTGGATCACCAAAAAAATCATAGCAAGACTTAAACTGACCTTAGTACCTTCTTACATTATTTCATCATGTGGTTATTACTCTCCTACAAAAAAACAGGTTTCCTGGTGTAAGTGAAACACCTAGGAAAGTTCTGTGTTGCCCTGCATAACCCAAGCCACATTCCTTTTAAACTCATCCACAACAATCATCAGTATGATTAGAAGAGGGGGGGCAGGGGGGATAGAGACAAAAATCAAGTACACTCTCCACTCAGAAATCTTATCTAATCTGTTATTTGACCCTTCGTGATGATATTTATCCCTAAGTAAACCAGCACTCTTCTCTGCAACTCCACCTGTTACGTGTTTAAAAACAAGACAGCTAAATATGTAAAGCAGGAAACAGAACTGCCTGCTATTTCCTTGTAATATGAACAAAATCCAGACAAGGACAGCTATTTCCTTATTGAGTCTCCAAGGAGAAGCTACCCTCCTGAACAAGTTCCTGTTCACTCACCAGACAGTCCAGCTGAGAGACAGGGCTCTTGTTTCCAGGCTGGCTGATGTCCCAGACTTTGACGCACCCCTTCCCACCCGTGTACACGTGTCTCGTGGGGTTGCTGATGGTAACTGCACACACAACTTCTCCGTGGTTCAGAGTGTTGATCTGACGGGCATGGCGGGGGATTCCTGGACCGATGAGGGCATCAGGAGGGAAAGGAACTGGCTGCATCTGGCCATCTGCAGTAACGTGGAAGGAGTAGGCTCTTTTTGGGGAATGCAAAGAAAAGAGGAAAAAAAATGTAAAAAAAAAAAAGTCATACAGATAAAGTGCTATAATGTAAGAAAAAATGCAGTATTTTTAAATTTGATTTCTCTGCAATCTTTTTCTTATGAAAAATCAGAGCTACAGTGCCAAATAATATAGGCACTGTATTATGATATGAAATACATGAAATCTCAGAGGGAGACAAGAATTCACAATAGATAATTTCAGCTTGCCTCATCTAAAGTACTCATGCAGTGGGGAAGCATTTAAATTCTACTTTAACTCCACAGATTCAAGGTCATGGCTTCAACCGCTCAGCCACCTGGATACTCAAAAGATCCTTCCGCCCGGCCAGCAGTTTCCAAGTCTCAGCACCACAAGTCCTGCAGCAGCAATCCCTCACTGGGCACTACTGTTTCAGAATACTGTTTCACCTTCCATGAGGCTTGTACCTGTTGCCTCACAGTAGCATTAGCCAAAGTTCAACTTTTGCTCCATTTCTGCACCTCATCTTTAACATCAGCACCAGCTGTGCTCTCATGCTTTTTGTTTTTTCTAGCTGCTAACTAGTGCTATAAACAGAAAACAGAAACATGCAGAGCAGCTGCATGCACCTTTCATCAGAAAGCTGATACCATCTTCTCATAATTACATTTTTGTGAATAAGTATTTTGGAAAAGCTGAATGGCCCAGTTTCCCAAGTACTTTTGGCGCTTCTCTAACACCTTTTATTTTCAGTGCATGATTTCCACTATATGGAAACTGAGGGTTGAGGAAGTGAATCCCAGCATTGAATAGCACTCTTCCTTGGAGAAAGCATACAAAATTATTTATTCAAGTTCACTCTAACATTTAAAGTCAGGTCTACTCAAGGACCAGGGCCCAAACAGCAGCTAATAAAGGCTTCAAGTGCAGGGGGTTTTAAACAGTAACAAAAATAGTGCTGCAAAAGTTAGTTATACTGGTGAGGTCCATTCAGCTGCTTCTGTTTCAAGCACATCCATAGCTCCAGGTTTTGATGCTTCTGTTACATTAACAGTGTTCTTCAAGAGGCCAAAGCATATAAAAAATTATACAGTATGGGTATTTTTATTTTTTTTAATAATAAACTATCCCCTCCCTAGTGATATCTTCATTTTTCTAATAGATTTATGTGTTCATAATTGCCCTTTCTTTTCCAAACATACCTTCTTCCTTAAAAAAATCTTCAGTTACTGTATCTCAAGTATTAGTATTGCATTCCTCTTCCAAGCACACAACAACAGATAATTCAATTTAATCTTCTGTTCTGAGCTCTGAGCTAGTATTTTCAAAGTATTTTATTGCATGTTTCCAAGTATTGCACACTTTGAAAAGAAGGAAGAAACAAGATGCCTGGATCTGTAACAGACATCACAAAGCAACTGAATATGCCCAGGAGCAGAGCAGAAGATAATCCTTTGAAACAGAAGTGGAGAAGTGAAAGAACTCTATAGTTCTTTCATACAGAAGTTTAAGAGTGGAAACAGTCCCCCATGCTATATCACAGTTTTCTCAGAAGGGAGGGGTAAAAACTAGTTAACCGTAACTGGTAGTAAACAAAGAAGAAATTAATAGTGCATATACATATAATTCCTGTATTTCATTAATGTTTCATGATTGGACACAAGAGTTGAAAGCCTGGCCAAAGAATACATAGAAATTGAGGATGAGTGAGTACAAAAGATGGCGAATACTTTTTATCATGGAAAAATCAAGAATGGGAAATGCAAAGTTCACTCCCTTACATGTATACAAGAGGCACAGTTTATCAAATTCCTCACATAGGACCCCTTTTATTTTTTAATGAGGAATTTTTGTGTGAAGTAATGATACAGGCTTAAGTAGAAATCTATCACTTCTGTGAAGAAAACTGAAAACAGGACTGTTCCAAAGCAGTTATTCACTAAAGAGATGACAGAGGATGGGAGGAAGAGGAGTGGCAATAAGACCGCTTAAGGCTGAAAAACTGATCAGGTTCAGGCTCAAAATCCAACTAAAGAATGAATTCAGCACTTAAGAGGCTGAAAAGCTAGGCCCCATCCTGGGCTCCAGATCAAAGTGAGTTTATATATAAGAGTACACAGAACTGCACAACTTTGAAGTCTCAGCCTACCCTTGCTTTTATCATGAACAGAAGAAAAACAATTAGGCAAGTATTAAGAATTTTTTTCCAGCATATTTAAGATGAATAACCCACTTGTGCATGACTTTTTTTTTTTTTAATGGAAGGCTACAGTATAAATGTTCTGTTCAATTAAAAATACCTAAATAATTGGCATTTTGAAATTCTTCTCCACATACACACAGCTTCTCAGTTCTTGCTGAGATGGGTGGGAGGGAGACAATAGCAACATTTTTCAAGTGCTTCAAGCATACTGTAGCATTACAATGACTCTTCTGAAAAGCCAGAGACGTACCCAGTATACTTTTAATCATGTAGAATTTTACTAATGTGTCCATGTTTAAAGTGCAGTTATATATATATATCGTAAGAGCAGTCTCTCTTTTTTATCATCATGAGCAGACGTTTGCTTCCACGACTGGCTGGGACTCAGGATGACTGAGTTTGATGGACTAACAAACAGAGCAGTGATAGTTTTTCACAAGCCAAGCATCTTTTTCGACAGTGCAAGTTATCACCACTCCACTGTGTAAAGAAATGGCTACACATTGCCATATCGCTTTGCCCCTGCCAAGACAAGCACAGAGTAAAGTAAATGTCCCTGCTTGCTTGAAGATGTGTGGCATGTCATGCTAACATTGCCACTGTCAGCATAGTTATGTGATCTAGTAACTTGTATCTACTACGTATTATGGAATAACTTTCATTACACATATCTTTTATTTTTTAAAAAAACCTTGCACTGTTTGCAAGATTGACACTCCCTAGACAAGGAACTCTTCTGTCTTCAGAAGAGCACAGTACTAGAGTCAGCAGTGCAAATGACTATTTGCAGCTCAGTTGCTGTTGCCCTTGGCTACATCTGCATCAAGCCACCATACTCTGCTACTTCTAGGGAGGGCTGTACCCCCAGTGCTACAGCTACAAAGCCATTAAGTGTACTTACATATAATTAAAAAATTATTCAATTTTAAATGCACTAGATATACTCACAGGCCTAAATTCTCAAAAACTGACGAGCATTTTGTTTGTCTAGCCTTAAAAGTCAGTATTTAGTAAAATCTGGTAAATTCTTGAATTCTCTAAAGCTCAAGGTATTTCCTGACAGTTACCCCTTTCCCGTCCATCTTTTTCTTCAACAAATTGCTCTTGACACCTGATTCCATAACATTGCAAAAATGTAATGTGCATTTTGTCCTGTTATGATGATCTTTCATAGCTGGCAGTGTATGCCAATCATGGATGTCTGTCTCACTCACAGCACTCTGCTTCTATGAAATGCGTGGGTTCCACGACTATCCATCTTTGGTCAAATGACTGTTAGCATTAAAATAGCCCTTCCAATGTTGGGCTAACAACCACAACATTGCAATTACAAGTTAATGTAAAACAAGTTAAGAACTTATCAATTAAAATACACTTGTAATAATTGTGTATTATGAAAAGAACAGTTACAAGAAAAACTTACATGCCTTTTATTTAGGAAAGCGTTCTGAGAAATAGTATACTGTCACTTACGATTATAATCTTTCTGAATAACAGAAATATTCTTCTGATCCAAAGATGACAACTCATCTGTGTCAAAACAGCACTGAGAACCTACAGAGTTCCCACAAATTACAACATAGTAGGTGATACTAACACAACCCAGTTTCTCAGCTTAAATCCAGTAATTATGGCCCTCCAATTTCCACAGAAGTATCTACTGTAACATAAGTATCAATTGAGTTCAGAACAGTTTTCTCCTATTCAAGGAAATATTTAACAGAACAGGTTTCCACACTGCTCAAGAACATGTCAAATCAACTAAACTACCTGCCTGCTACTCTAAGTATTCAGATTGACATAATGCATGCAATTCCTGCCTACTTAAAGTGCCATGCCTTAAAAATAAACAAGCCTCCACATCATTCCCCTAATTCAAACAGAATTCCTTATCTATCACAAAAATAGCCCCACTGCAAAACACAAAAGCAGACAATTCCTTCTACTGATGATGGCATTTTACTTTCAGCTCTTCTTTGTACTCCAGCTTATATTCAGTTGTGGTTATCACAACAAACAGCGAATATCTGAATACAGTGTTTCATCATATAAGACAAAATTCCAAGAAATAAGGATAAAGGTATTTGTATAGCAATAACAAAATCTTTAACTTCATACATGCCATCAAATAATTCTATCCAGGGGGGATAGGGACAGGGGAAAACCTGTTATTCTAGAATATAATAAAATTAACCTTCCTTTAAAATATCCCTCACTGTACACTTACTGAACAAATGTGAAGTATAGAATTGAAATTTTTTTAATTTTTGCCTTGATCAATTCTGGAACAGTATATTTATTTTCAAAAGCACATAGAAAAGTTGTCTTATAGCTAGAAGCTGAACGAGATATCTTTTACCACATAAAATTTCCCTTTCCTACTAAAATGAGAAACATATATAGAGTCTTTCTGGTGTGTATGTGTAATACCTCATGCTTCAATTAAACCTACATTTGAAAAAAATACTGAGAAATTTGTCCTCAATGGTACCATTAATTCACAATTTTGGACAGCAGGGAATCAATACTGTGGACTTAAATCTTACCACTGAGCTTGAAAATCTGTGTTCAGCGCACAATCCACCCACTAGAAAGTATCATTTACATCAAGGAGAAATCCACAAGAATATTAAATTAGCAGACGTGGATTACTAGAAGTTAACTAAGCACTCTTCTGGAAAGACTATACAAAGCACAAAACACGATCACAGCAACATATCAAGAACTTATAGTACAGGGCATAGTTGAGTGTATCAAAATAACAGGGTGCAAGACTAGTACTGATTTTGCACCCCCAAATTAAAACAAACATAGTTATTGATTGGGTGATGGCTCAAGGCAATTTGTAAGGAAAACCACCACACCCCTCTGAAAAAAAATCAACCCAAAACCAAAAGAGCTGCTAAGAAAAGAACTGATGGGAACTATGAGGGAAATCAACTTTAAAACCCAGAATATAAAAACTAATTTTAATGCACATTCATACACATATATACATATCAAGTCCTTGTCCGTAAAATTAATTACTGAACTACAAACAACTGAAGAGAGAAAACAACTAATATAAGAACACGTGTGGACCCCAAAATATCAAAGTAATATGAGAAACCTGAGACTAAAAAGCCTCATAGGAAATAATTAAAAACAACAGCAACACAACCTGCTATCAAATGCTAAAACTAGCTTGTTTATATTATTAAGAAATTGCTGAAGACACTTTTGACTTTCTAGATTGCTACCCGATTTCTCAAGTACATCTGTACCACTGCTATCAAGGTTAGACTCTGCATAGAGGAAAACTGAAAGATTCACATTCAGGAACAGAAAAAGATGGTAGAAAAGACTTATAACAAGTAACAAAACAAGTCAAGCAAAAGAAAAGCTTTGCAGACAACAGCCCCTTGATAAAAGCAGATAAACAAATAGGAGTGTGTTCTTAGGAGGCTACTATTTTTTTCCAACAACCTCGTCATTAACAGATTTGTGAATACACAGGGGTTAAAGAAAACTATCACAAATATCACGCCTTTGGAAAGGAAGTAACTTAATTTTCTCTTGGAAGCAGGACTGGGTGAAAAAACAAACAAAAAGCAAACAAAAAACCAGTCTTAGTATAACCATTGATAAAAATGTGTAGCCACGTGCATACACATATGGCTAGTGATTCAATAGTTCAATTTGAAAATTCTCTTTACCACTTGCAACAAGACTCAGACTAAAACTCCACATATCATAAAACAAATTCTATGTGGCACCTTAATTAAACTCTAGGAAAAGGCAGACTTTGAAAATGAACCAGGAATAGTCCACTATTTCGCATGATCATATATCCCATATACTTTGTAGAGAAAATATAGGAGACTTGCCTAGTGTAGGTAAGAGATACTCAAAGATAATTCAGGTAGCTGCAGCAAATCAAGATTAAAACAAGAGATTATTCTAAAACTGCCAACAGAAAGATAACAGATCAGTTAAGTTTATGGAATTTTAGCTTTGCATCACTTACAATAAAGATAAGCAAAGAAGTCACTTCAGAGGAAATAACTGACTCAGCCCAAGTAACATGACCACAAAAAAACCCATTACAGAATACATCAAATAAAGTGCAGTGTAATGAGTATGTAACAAAGTAGGTAATCTACAAAGCAGTGTGAATAAAGTGCTGAAAACAGTAAATAAATATATTTTAAAAAAGAAAACCATACCAACTGTAATCCAGATATGAAATACCAGGATACAAAGTATGTATACAAAGATAGCATACATGCACTGCTTTTGTGTCTTGAATAGTGGAACAACTAGAACTCATCCACAGAAAATTTCTGACTGAACCAAAATAATTCTTCAGAGCTTATCATATAAAATATTCATGGGCATTACTAAAGGAATTAAGTCATTGCAAGCTTATGAATATCCTTCCAGTACCTGAAGGGGCCCTACAGGAGAAAGGGGGAGGGACTTTTTACAGGGGGAGTGTAGTGATAGGATGAGGAATAACAGTTTTAAAATGAAAGAGGGAAGATTTAGATTAGATATTAGGAAGAAATTCTTTACTGTGAGAGTGATGAGACACTGGAAAATGTTGCCTAGAGAAGTTGTGGATGCCCCTTCCCTGAAGCGTTCAAGGCTGGGCTGGATGGGACTTTGAGCAACCTGCTCTAGTGCCCATGGCAGGGGGCTTGGAACTCAATGATCTTTAATGTCCCCTCCAACTCTAACCATTCTATTTTTCTATGATACAATAATTGCTTAAAAGTAAAAACTTACAACCACTGGATTATATGCTCTCCAAAACCATTTTATAAGTATGCCAAGTTCTACTTAAGTCAGCAAGAATGAGTCCGACCCTTAGTAAAAGAATGTTTTGAGAACAAAGCCTGTTCCTTACTGTACTAAATTTAAATACACCACCATCTGATACATACCACCAACTCACTGAGCCCTCACACTTCAGTAATCTTGTCAACATACCACCAACTTATCTTTAATAAATCCAAGATTTAACAGCTATCTGCCAACAGATAGCTAAGCCTGTTATCAGAAGCATGGTGGATAACAAGGAAAATACACTCAGGACGGCTTTCCTAATCTAAGTCTCCTGCTTTCCTAATTTTGTTACGGAAAAAGAGTAGAAGAAATTACACACATTTTTTGCTTGAAATTGGTTGTACTTTAAAGGATGTTTGTGTAACTGATATTACAAGATATCACTAGCTATTAACAGGAATTCAAAATTAAGGCAAATAGAAATACGTGTTTATATAACTTTCACCACAGTGTGAAACTCAGACAATATCCTAAAAGTAAGTTTCTAAATTTTTCTGAAAATGCAAAAGGAGAAATTAAACCATGCTAGATTGTTAAAGACAACAGTATACACCCAGCACCTCTGAACCACAAGGTGAGTTTCAAAATAATGTAAGTACCTACGCAGAAACTACTCTAGCTGCAACTTTCTATTGAAAGAGAAGACATAACTGAATGACAAGCATGAAGGGACAAAGAATAGGTTTATATTTACCAAAGGGTGCCCCATCTGGAGTACTGTGTCCAGTTCTGGGCTCCCCAGTTCAAGAAGGACAGGGAACTGCTGAAGAGAGTACAGTAAAGGGCCACAAAAATGATTAAGGGCCTGGAGCATCTCTCCTATGAGGAAAGCCTGAGGGACTTGGGTCTTTTTAGTCTGGAGAAGAGAAGACTGAGGGGGGATCTGATCAATGCTTACTTAAAGGGAGGGTGTCAGGAAGATGGGGCTGGTCTTTTCTCAGTGGTGCCCAGTGACAGGGCAAGAGGAAATGGGCACAAACTTGAGTATAAGAAGTTCCAACTAAACGTGAGGAGGAGCTTCTTGACTGTGAGAGTGTTGGAGCACTAGAACAGGCTGCCCAGAGAGGTGATGGAGTCTCCTTCTCTGGAGACATTCAAAACCTGCCTGGACAAGTTCCTGTGCAACATGCTCTAGGTAGACCTGGTGGGGGGGGTTGGACTAGATGATCTCCAAAGGTCCCTTCCAACCCCTTATCATTCTATGAAAACAGATTAGTCAAGTTTTCAGTCCATGCTCTGTTTGTACTTGCACAGACTGGTTGTCCAGAAATACTTAAAAAAATAATCACATTTTTTAAGATGTCATACAGGCTCATGACTCAACTGCACATGTATAAGCTCAGTCTCAGCAGTCTACCAACACAATTACTGGAAAATTTGCTATGTTACTTTGGTGAATTTATTTTATTATAAAATCAATAAGGCACAGCATCAGAGAGGAGTTTTATTTAAACACCTCTTCAGCAATAATTAAAACTTCTTTTAAGTAAAAAGAACCTGTTGTGGAAATTATCCTACATCTATGCCTCATGTGCTGTGTGCAACTGCTTCATCATCCTGTTGCTCTCCAGCTGCACATTTACACTGACATTTTAAAGAGCTTGCTCCATTATGCAAGGTGTGCATCAGTTGCTAAAGTAACTGCTTCAGATACCTACTGTGATCAACAGTTGCAAACACTCAGGCCTGATAAAATAAGTGCTAGAAAAGGGGCCTGTGAGTTTGCAGTCCACATTTATGCTCAGTATAGTACGAAGTTTAGTTTCAGTATGTTTTTATCTTACACATTTTACCACTGTCTACCAGTTTGTCATCGCCTTACCTTCCCCCAGAAAGGAGGAAACCAGGCACTACCTGCTTTGGAATGCTTGTTCACAAGAAAACTTTATTCTCTCTAGATATTGCAGATGTTACCAAAATGTTAAAAGTTACTTACGGTTTTCCCCCAGGAATCCCTGCTAGATTTGGAGGAATTCCAGGTACTCTCATGTGAGGAGGAGGATCAAACCCAACCTGACAATGAAAAGTGAGTTAATCTTACACTTGAAATTTCTTATTTGGCAAGCCTCTCTTCTTCACCCCCATGATATTATGCTTTTAAACAAAATGCAGCTTTTACCCACAGTATTAGTGAAGGGGAAAAACAAGATGCTTTCCCTATGCAGGCTTCTGCTAGAAGTATCCATATGTAAATAGAAAACCAATAATGTAGATCATACATTCACACCACTGAGCATAACGCAAATACCCTGGTGTTAGCACAGATCTAGCCCTGTAATTAAGAGTCTGTGTTGGCATCTAGCCACAGTGTGTCGGCATGTAGCCACACCAGCTCTCTTTAGCTCTAAGACAACCAGCGTGTACCCATGGCAGGCATAGCGTGGTGCTGGAAAGCAGCTTCTGGCCCCAGCTAGAATCTCTCCACATGGCTTCGTACTGCATTGTGTGGGCACATCATCCAAGAGATCTCTCATGGAGCTTCACCCCACTGTACAGAGAGATTTGTCTATAGCTAAAACATACTATACTCTCTTTACATACTGCAATTCCATTAAACTTATATCCCAAATAAATACGTACATCAAACAATCTAAAGAGACATTCTGGACTAAACAGACCTAGTTTTTCTTCTGAATGCTACAACAGTGTTAAAATTCTTACTGCTTCGAGGAGCACATATGTAGAATTTCCACATTGTCACATAAAAGCCCTGTTTACCAATTTGAAAAAATTAGTCATACCTGTAATAATGAGGCAATTAGAAGGTTAAGTCCAGTCTTGCAAATTCACAGGTAGGTAAGTGAGTCTGTGCATGAAACTGCCATCAAGCTCACGTTTGCACAATCAGGCCCCTAGGTTATTCTGCTCGACAGCAGCTGTAACTACTATGCTCCATTTAATTATTACAATCACAACAGCAACAATTCATAACACACCTTACCACTGAGCTCCAACTTTTCATATTGATTTCCACCAAAAAAAAAATATACAGGGACAAAGACAAAGATAAAAAGATTTCTACATGCTTCAAGATTAATTTGGTATGTCTGTATGGAACACAGATCTGTCTGAACAAGAGAAAAGCAAATGTCCACAGCACCAGTGAAATGCTTGGTAGCTATGAAAACTACATTTTCATTTAAAGCATAAAATAATTCTTGGCATTTTTTAATCAGTCTGCACTGACGAAGCACTGACGAAGGTGAAGAAAAAAGAAAATGTGCATAAGTACACCAAGATTCTTTGTTTTTTCAAGGTGCAAATTTGTTTCTCCAGCCTCGCAGCAAAGTGAAACACACAGCGAAGCTGTCAAGCCTCTGGCACAGTTATAACTTGGGAATTCAAGTGCTAAATGAAGCATGTAGCTCTTCTCAGTGAACCACAACTCACATGACTGAGATCGCATGCAACGTATGGCCTACCATAGGAGATCTTCCATAAGCAACCACAGCAGCTGCAGCAGCAGCAGCACTCATCTGGGGTGACATATTGTGCAGACTGGCATAGGCTGCCCCTGGACTGGTTAATTCTCCATTCATGCCAGCATGAGGTACCATTCCAAATGGAGCAGGGTACGGTCCTGGTACTGCCAATGGTGTCCGCAAACCTGCAGCTACAAAATAATGAAACCAAGTAGTTTTATTTATATATTCCTGCATAGAGGGAGGAAAACAGACCTTTCTTTCTCCCCCTACAATACCTAACTTTTCCCCCCTCACACACATACACTGACAGGAAACATTGGCCATAATTTATCGCTACCACCACCTCTTTGCTTTTAGTGTAAATAAGATCTACTGAAGTCTGAACTTGCTGATTACTTCTAACAATCACTTCTAGCATGACTTATTTCCATTTCTGTAATATTTCCTGTTTACATTAATCTCCCCTTTGCCAAATTAAGCAGTAAAGCTGACAGACATGGTTTACACAGCTCATGTCCGAGGCAACTGTGCTATACCAGCCTGAATAGCAAAAGTAAACTTTCCCCTGCATTTGTCAAGATTTACACTGCAGCAAATATTAGTAGACTCAAAGAGCTGGAGAAGATATTGCTTTCAGAATAAGTACCAGAAACTTCTGAGAAGTCTCTTTATATTGCATTCGGTCTCTGAATTATTTGAAAAAAAAAGAAAGATAAAGACAAAAGTAAACAAAAAAGGATAAGAGAAAGAAAGATATTCAAACTCTTGATAATCCAAACATCTGCTTCTCATCAAGCCTTCTCTTGATATCAAGAACAAAGCAATACATTTAGTTAACATTCGCACAGAACTACATATGAAAAAAAAGATTAATTTTGGAACCATAAAAATACATGAGGTAATGCATTACCAGCTTGGTTAACCAGAGGGTCCATTGTTGGAGGTTTGCCAAGGCCTGGACGAAGTCCTGGAGTTGCACTAGTGCCTGGGGTTGGCACATCACTTCGAGGAGTTGGTGTGCTGGATTTCAGAACAGGCGTGCTGGCTTTTTCATGCTGGTATCATTAAACAAATTAAATGAGTATTATTTTTAATCCAGGCCATATTATACAATTTATCACAACAGCAGCTGGGATGCTAAGCACCTACTACCTAGTCCCTCAGCCAATTTTCATAAATCCACGCAATGCTGACAACATTAACTTGTTGAGAAATGCTGACCTTTTTGATTGCTGACAAAATTAAAAGAAATGTAGAAAGTTATTTTTTCTTCTTCCACTGGCATGAAAAAAATAATAAATGCCTGAGCTAATATTTTTTCAGGACAATACAGTATCCATCACCAAATTATTTTAGCTTGAATTCATTACTGTCTTGGATTCATTACTTATTGTTGGACACAGCAAATCTAAGAACAAAAACAAACTGTAGTTGATCAAAAAATTGTGATACAAAATCTAACGAGAATCTGATCCAATTATTACTGATACTACAGGAAAAATTTTCAATAGTAACAGGTTATTTAAAAGAGTTTAACAAAAGTCTGGAGAATGCCTTTGTTTCTGTATACACACTGTGATAAGCCATAAGCTATTGCTCCAGAAAAAAGTTTAACCATGCTTAAGTGACTCTTGTACTTTTTCATAAATTTGTAACTAATTTGACAGAAATGTAGGAAATACAAGAAATCAAAATGAAGCAGAAAATGTTGCTGAGGAGGAAAGCTGAATAATACTATAAAGATCTGGAAAAAGTCTATTTCAGCTTCAAATGTTTAAAGCCATGTACTTTCTGCCACCAGTAGTTGGTGACTTGCAGACTTTGCAAGAACAAACTTAGTCTTTGAAATACCATTTATCTGGACAACAGATTGATACCCACCAGACTTATTTCTTTGGATTTGAGGGAAGTGGAACTTCCTGAAGAGGCAGTAGATGCCGGACTGCTAGAGGCATCTTTCTTCAGCAAGCGGGTTTTATCTATACCGTTTTCACGTGGTGAATGAGTGGGACTTGCCCTTGGGGAGGAAGGATCCTAAAATAATAGGAAGGGAAGAACAGCACAGAACTGTGTCAGGGGTTGGTGCACAAACACTTTTAAGGAGTCTATGGGAAAAAAACTAGAAGAATTTAAGCAGCAAGTTCAAATGACATTTTGTTATCTGTACAGAATAAAAGTTGAAATCCCTTCATCATTTTAGAAACATAAGTAAGTTCATATCATAAGCAACATGGTTTTATTTTACATTACGTTTCCAAGCACAAACATATCTAGGCATACCTAAATACAAACTATGGCATGTGGTAATAGCAAGAAAGATCAGTAGTAACCAGTTTTCAGTAACCAGGAAGTAATACGTGATTTGATTTATACAAACCAGACAATTTCCTACATTATTGCTATGTCAAAGAATAGTAAGTTTGCTCTGTTTTTACTATGTATGTTCTCCACACACTAGTAGCGACAACAAATGTTTCAATAATCTCTTTCAGGCCATACAAACCTTCCTTATCACTATTCTTCAGAAGAAGAGACAAAGATGCATGCTTCATATGTAATAATATGTCACTTATTTCTAAATACCATCTGCAATTCCCTCACTACTTAAATCTACAGAAAAAACTCAAATCACCTCTCAGGTGATTATTTTTTTCTTGTCCAGAGGCACTCTCTGCATTTACTTTAACCTGAAATAGCCAGCCCAGCAAGCTACAATGCCATCAGAGCTCTGCAGGTTCTCCATGTTCCTTTGGCTCATGAGAATAGCAGCAGGGAGGAAGCAGTCCTCACAAGAGGGTATTAAGTCTACTGATTGATTATCAAGCACTTTCACTGTAGGGTTTCTGAGAGGATTATTGCAGTTCCTAGTTGGACACCCATTTTTCTACTTGGCTGACATAATTTGGGCATTTGGAGCTGCTGAAGACACTAGTTCTCTATCAGCTTCTCTCCCTGTGCTTTTCACAGAGCAGAAGAATCTCGCTAACATATTCAGGCTTCTTAATTCTCTTTATTGTATGAAATAAAAGATGAAGAAAACGGAAGGCCTGTCCCCTTACCTTGATGCCACTGACAAATCTCTGCCCTGGAGAAAAGAAGTGGCTACAATCTATGAAAAATTTTGTGAACTGACTGAATTCATTCTGACTTTAGCTGACTTCATTCTAAAACCCAAACATTTCTGAAAAATGCTGTCTTTAACTTAGGGCAGTACAATATGAGTCCTTTTTAAGGTACCAAAAATGCTCTTAATAATACTTCTACTATTAAATACAAAATTAGGTACTGTCTTCCTTTTTCATTTGAAGATAATAGTTTGAAATCCTCAGCCCTCAACCTGAATCTCACAACTCACTCCTCTACAGAGCGGCTGTGTCACTTCAGAACATAACCACGGAGAGAATACATATGGACAAAGCAGTAGATGAAAAAGCTGAGAGGGCAACCAGAGAAAGCTCAGGAAGACACATTAACTGCAGTTCTAACAAAAAGAAGATGGTGTGAATATCTTAAAATATCCACATAGAGGAGTCTTTTTCTTCTAGCATCTAAATGCACTTTTCCTTTAATCTTTGGGAAATGTCAAGACTACAAAAATGAAAAAAGTTACCTCATTGGATACATCTACAACCAAGTTATCGTCACTCTTGTCCCCATCACTGTCCTATTAAAAATAAATAAATATAGTGTTCATTTCAATTAGTACATTAAAAGCCCAGAGAGAAAGACTACACATCTACTCAGACATTTTTTTTGTTTTCCTAAACAAAAAGCAAGCAGCCTTTCATTACTTATTAGTAATACGGTAAACAATAAAAACAAGAACACACCTTATTTCTGCTTCAATAATAAAACTCAAATAAGGTAGAACTAGTTGAAAGGTGGTGGTCTCACCATCAGTGCAAGATGGTCCAAAATCCCTCCTTATTACCAACATAAACAGTGTTATCACTGCTCCTGAAAGAGAAACTCATTCTGTTCATCCTCTGACCTTACATGTTAATCTTATGGAAATTACTGCTTGTGCATACCTAAAAAACCAAAAAGTCACAGAAAAGTTGAGTCTTTTGAGATTTGTTTCATGAATCAACTTCCTCAAAGCAACGACAATTTTTCTCCTTTTCCAGAAAGGAAAGTTTTGAAATGGAAAGTTCGTGGGATGAAAAAGCTTCAAAGATACCATGGCATTTCAACATTTCTACCTAATAAATCCAAAATACTTTGACATTCCCAAACTGAAATGTTTTATTGTGGCTTGTCAAGCTGCATTTGACTATTTCACATAAATCTGTGCTCACCTGAGCTGCGCTAGTGCCTCATGATAGCTGTTACTCAAGTGTCTTCTGGTCCCTACCTCCAAAATGGGCTGGGATGCCCCAGTAGACATGTCCTATGATAAACTGTGGTCTAGTGTTTTCCACAGTGCACCATGGTGGTTCAACCAGAAGGTTAGTCTTGACTCAAAAACAAAAAACCAAAACAAAAAATATGAACAAAATATTAAGTGAATGACAAAATTTTCATGTGGGTAAGATTTTTCCAATAACAAAACTTTCATGCAAAAACTTTCTAGGCAAACAAATCAGACATAAGAGGTTGGTCAAATTGTTCCCCAACTCTTGATTTCAAAATGTCTGGGCTATCACACTTAACGCTGGCAGACAGAAAGTAAAACATCGGTTCCTTCCACTCACTCCAGGTGATAAGTGTTTTAAAAAAAAACCAAACCAAACAAAAAAAACCTACAAAAAAAAACCAAACAGAAAGTTTCGACCCTTACTTTCTTCTGCAGCAGCTGAATATTGCTGCAAGAAATACCACAAACATAGCAGGGACCCAAGAGTGTCACTGAAGACAGAATGGTGGCTCTATTTTGCCACTGAGGAAGCTGTCCAACGAAAGAGTACAAAAGGAGAAGGAACAGGAAAGCTTCAGCCCCTGTAGTCTGCCACCTTTTGAAAAGTATGAAGCACCCTGAAGGCAAGAATAGGTTAGAACACATTTGAGCATATGGGAGCACAGTAGGTGGGACATTTGTTCACCAGAAATACTGCCCTTGAGGAGGGCAAAAATATCTGCCAAGTAATGATTAAGTGCACTCCACAGACTTTGTCATCTTGAGAAATAGAAATTTACTGGGACTATGAAAGGCATCTCCTATTGGAACTATTAATATATATCAGAATATATATATATATACACACACACTAAGATTCTCCTCACTAATAAACCCACAGGTTGAAACTATACAGGTCCTAACATGAAAATTAATCAAAAATCCTAACATGAAAATTAAGAAGTCAAAAAGAAGAGAAAGTAAAGTTGCATTTTGCATCTTATTTCCAAAAGCAACAGTTCTTACAACTCATTTATTTCTCTTCTGGCAAAAAGCAGTACTTCTTTATCCCTAAAACGGCACCATGTAAAATGAGCTCAAAGTCAGCAGCTCTGTGTTTGCAGAATTGGTGAACCTTTAAAAAGAAAGATCTTCTTCCAGATTAGAGTAAATTTGGGACTTCCAAATATTCTTGTTTCCTCAATTCTTTATTTTGATGCTTCCTTAATCTATAAAAGCCACTTCAAGCAAACAGCACAGCACATTTAAAATATGGATTAAGACAAACTGCTTCTACAGTGCAATAATATACTTTCAATTTCTTTCCAGTAGAAAATATAAGAAAAATAGGCAAGTTAAGCTTTGCTTCACCCCCTTTTTTTTATTATCAAATGTAGCTCAAGAAACACTTACTCTTCAAATATTTAAAATGAACAATGCCCACAGAATATCAAATCCTCAAAATTGAGGGACTACCATGGGGAAGTTTGCCAAATGCCTTTGTAATCAAAACAAGATTATTAGAAGTTGGTGGAAATGGTGGAAACACAAGTTGCAAAACTGCAACAGTAGTACAACACCATGATGCGCAGAAAGAGGGAAGTAACCCCACTGTGAGCAGCCCCCAGGGATATCCAATAGATGCTCAGAGATATTCTGGGTCCAAGTGGAGAGAAATTACGCTATGAAACACTGAGGAAATAAAATGACACCTGATTTTCTCTTGGGTTTCAGTAATCAGGAAGTAATATGAGATTGGATTTATATAAACCAGACAATTTCCTACATTATTGCTATGTCAAAAAAGATTATCTCTTGTTAGATTTAAGTTCTCCTTCTCAATACTCTTTCAGACTAGTCCTAGTCTCTAAAGCATGCTCAAGTATCACCCTTGGGGGGCTGAGCATTTAGACTTGCAGTTGAAAGCCTATGTGAACCTCCTGTGGTTCATGCAGGCCACACTGTTGTACTGAAGTGCTTATTTGAAACCAAGCAACAAGCAAGCTAGACAAAAAATCAGAACACAAACTATGAATTTCTTGTATTTCAATTTGCTTTCTGATGAAACTGACATATCAAGCAAAAGCAAACTTTAGTAAATTGGTACAGCTTCATAACATATGCAATTTGGAATGGTGGTTATTAGTCAGTGATGTAAATAATAACTGGAAAAATTTACTTCATAGCTTTAGAAAAATATACTAAAGCCCCCCAAACCAAGAAAATACTCCATTTCAAACAAACCTGAAGTTTTTAGAGTGCTGCAGAAAGGATTTCTTGCTCAAACTGTGAGAAATTTCCCAGAATACTTGTGAATCCCAAACAGCTACTCCTGGCTCATTGCTCCCTGTTGAGGAGTATTACTTTACAATAGCCCAAACTATTGAGTCACTGCTCTTCCTACAATATGAATAATGATCTCTGTGGCACATATATTCATGCACTATATCAGCCATAGGAAACACATTGCCTTGTTCTTCACAGCTCTTTTACTCCTCATGTAAGCATGGTATGCGCAAATAAATTAATAATTTCTTAGACAGATTTGCTTACATAGTGGCTGGAATCCTTATCATCCACCTTTCTCTTTTTGATGTCATTGGTATATTCAGGGCCATTCCTGCGTTTATCTGTGCTTCGCAGACTGTCTGGGACCAACAGAGAATTACTCTGTGAAGACAAAAAACAAGGTCAATCAAAAATTCCTTTTAAGATTCCCTCATATATGCTTAAAAATTCAAATTGGATGTGATAGATGCTTTAGAAATGTGATACCTACATAGTCTTTTATTTCATTTAATCCAACTCAAAGTCCTCCAGGCAAACATGAACAGCTTCATGCATTCTAAAAAGCTTGGCTTTTCATTGTTCAACTTATCAAAAGTTAATCACCTGTCAATCACCATCTATTTAACTACTTAAATCGACTGAATTTATTGTTAGGAGAAGCAGGTTTGTTGTTTATTAATGAGCAGGTAATAATGTTTTTTTGGTGTGGTTTTTTTTTGTGTTTTGTTTTGTTGTTTGTTTTTTTTTTAGTATACAGATCCTACATACTAAAGGGGACTTACTAAATATAATCTGATTGCTTGCTTCTAGACCATGATAAATAGATAGGCTTTGGTATGTTTACACCTGCAGGCATAGATAGATATATGGCAACTTGCCTTAAACAACCCTTAAAATAACAGAAATTTACCAAATATGGTTAAGCAACACTCATTTGTTAGCTGCCGTAAACTCCAACTGGATGCCTTCAACAAATGTATTGCAAACGAAGATCAAATATTTTAACTTCCAGCATAACTTTCACTACTAGTGTGAAATTAAGGCTAAAGTGTTGTTTAATCAGCCTGGGTCTGAAAAACTGACGCCAACATACACACACAAAAGACAAAGAAGACTAATCTTTTCCTCAAACTAGGCGAACTGCTTTCATTCATGCTAAGTTATGCTAAGTACAAACTGTTGACCCAAAGAGAAAGGCATTTTAGACATTTTTTAGTCACATGATAATTTGACATGCCTGTGATTCCCATCTCCATCTCCGTTCCAGCTAAAGCATTAAAACGAGTTACAATGAGTTCTTTTAAGTGCAGGATTAGCATATGCAAGAGGGCAATTTGTTCAGTGATGTGTTAATGCTGTGAACAATACTGAACGAGTTGAGAAAAAAATCTCCTTTGACAAAGACCTGGTAAGCCTAGCTCCTAAAAGCCAAGTACATGCTTACATAAATAAAAATATGTTCACATAAATATACAAGTAAATACATATTTACACATATCTCTCAAGAGAAAAGTGTAATACCGACATATATATTGTAAGTTAAAGCCTTCAAAGGAAAAGCTTAGATCTACCCAAGAGATCTACCAAGAGATACTTAGTCTTAAAATGTTATAATCATATACTAATAGCAGTGAACTATACACTAGCTATTGGCTTCCCCTTCTAAAATCTGAGGACGAGGACACCACAGAAGTTTTGCTTCAACATTAACGTTTAATCCCAAGGAGAAGGAAAACAAAACAGGCTACATAAGGTAATCTAAATTCTCTTTTTCCTACTTCAGAAGCTGCACTTTAAAGCCAACTCTAAGCTCTTTTATTCATGACTATTCAAGCTAAACAAATGCCAAAGGGCTTACATAAAGCATATAGGAGGGTGTAATGAAATTCAGTATAAAGAAGCTCAGAATAATGTCTTTACTGCAATGTTTTGCAGCTAAAAGGTGGGCTTGTTGGATCACTGAACTAATTGCCTTGACAAATACAGTGTGAATTTAACCCCTCATCTCCTCCCAGATGCACACTAACTCAGGGATTCACTATTTTGAAAAATATTAAAACTAATCTTCAACATTTTAATATCAAATCCATCATGTCTGCAGTAGCAAAAACATCTTAAGAAGCAAGCTGTCATTTCAAACTTCACCATAGATTTGAGTACTCCAAATATATTTTCTTAAGGAGGAAAGTCTTTTAGTTAAAAGCTACTTCCTGTAACAAAAATAATATTTAAAAATCTATTTTACTTCTGAAGAGCTTAGAATAAAATAGTGAAGGCAAATGTAGTAAAGTGAAGAAACTCAGTTTCTCATTTTATACTGACAAAATTAAGTGTGAATTATGGAAAAGTGGCAGAGGGGCAGTGGCTGGAAAAAAAATTTAGCATTTGAAGTTACTTCACAGAAGTGTACAGAACAGATTGCAAATTTTGGCATCAAATATGTGTAACTACAAGGACTGGTATATTTTTTTAGGTTTGATGTAAAGCCTAGCTAGACAATGCAGACAATATTCTTGTGGAATATCTTGTGTACACTTTGTCTTGTGGAATTTCAATACTGTAAAACATACCTAGGAACCTAGCTTGTAGGTATACAACAAACGACTCCTAAACATCGTTTAGGAGTCTCCTAAATGACAAACTAAGATTACTAGATTTGATTTTTCCTCAAAAGACCGGTGGTTTACTTATCCAGTTATATACAACAATATATAACCAGTTATATACAACAATATATATCCAGTTATAACAACAATAACTTATTGTTATATGTATAACATATAACAATAAACATATAACAATAACCTACAGTCCTCACAAGCTTAGTCTGCAAAATGTCTCCCCTATGGTCACGTTTAAAGTGCCTTTCTCTAACTTACCACATTAATTTAAAGCACTGGAATCACGGCATCCACGCTAGAAGTTCTTGTAGAAACAGCTTATTTCTCAATAGTTATACTGGCAGTTGCAAGTGAGATCGTGCTGTTGCTCTGGCAAAAATTACCACTAAACTAAATAATTAAAAATTACTATTTTGTTTGCTTTAGGAGTACAAGGATATTCCAACAATTGAGTCCAAAATAAGGTAAAATATAACTTTTGATTAAAAAATAGCTTGTTACTATAACCTCTTACCACAATTAAAATTACCAATTGTGTAAGATTTCATTCAACAATATGAAAATATTTATCTGTTTAAGTAGTGCATATGTATATCCAGAACACTAAAGTAACAAAGGAAATAAATGAAAATAACAACAAATGGGAAAAGGATGATCATATAAACTTTGGGCTATTAATATCTCTTACCAACATAATGTTAAGGTTCTGGGAACAGTGAGAAGAGCCTGCTAAAAGCCATCTTTCCTCATTTCAGCTAAGGCAGATTTTGTATTTCTATATGCTCACTATCAAGCATAGGGCAGCTAGGAGACAGCAGCAACAGCTTCACTAAAATCTACTTAGTTCTTCTACCAGGCCTACCTACATCTGATTTATTTTCAAGAGTAGGACAAGCATTTTTATTATATTAATATCATATTTTAATAATGCTACAGAAATTTTCAGTTGGGATTGATTTTCAAAAATCAGTTTTTACAAAAAGGTTTTGTCCTCATTTTAATAAGACACATAATTGAGGATAATCCTTGCTTTCATACTAGCAGTTCAATTTATTAGGGATTACCAATGCAGCACCTGTACATCATGAATCTCAGATCAGAATAAAATCAATTCCGTGTAAATGTTTTATTTTTCTTCAGGTAATTCAAAATTTATTCACATGATTCCCTTTTCTTCAAATAAATTCCAAAAGAAGAGTAGTCTAATGTAGCACTACGTCCTCTAAAAGCTACCAGACTGCATAAGGGCTGTAAAATAGGCAACTTGGGATCCTAAAGCAATTTGCTGACAGGAAATGTTAAACACTGAAACCACCGGCAGCAAATCTGAAATGAAAACCTAGTCATGATGCACAGAGAGAAGGTAGATACTCTATTAAGAATATAACACACATTATTCAAATGCACCTCTTCAACTGCCATGCCGCTCCCCATAGGGACTATTTCCAAACCACAAGTATGTAGAGGTACAGCCTGAGAGTCCACAGTATCTCATTTAGCCCTAGTTATCATACAGCACGGACAACTCACAAGAATATGCAGAACTGACAATTAATTATATGCTAATCATTACAGCAATTAAACAACAGTATTTACATCACATCTGTGCTCACGGTTCGACCACACCTGGTCCCAATTAAGATCTTCTGTAGTGCTGGGCTCCTTATCCTTCCCACTCCCCTTTCCTCCGAACACACACACTCTCAACTCTTGCTCCGTGCTTGGCCGTTCACTGTCTCTCTGTATATCCCAACCTATGATTACAAACCCTTACTATAGCTGACAACTTGCACTTGCTCAAATCACCAACATGGGGCTGCTGTGTTTATTTAACCATTACACTGGCCCTGTGCCGCTGCACCACACACAACTGCTATCTACAGGTATCCGTAGGCAGGAGCACAATTGAGCAAGCAAAACAGAATCTTGTCTAAAACCTACATTAAAAACACCAGTTACTCAGCAATCCCATTGCTCATGGGACACACTGCAAGGAATACAGAAGATATTGGAAGAGTGAGTAGGCCTTAACCATCCCCCAGCATGGCACAAGAAGACACACTCAAAATTACTCCACTCAAGAATCATTAACTTACATTTGTTGAATATGCTTCTTGCAACCACACACATCAACAACCCAAAATTTTACTTAGGTTTTGTTTAATATTACCAATGATGGAAAGCTACTGACTTCACCCTCTTTCTAGCCACCATTTTAAGTTATATTTATACTAGCATGTTCATATTAGGGACAAGGAGATCTAGAAGCCTAAATCCTTGTCCTTCATGCTGCTTTGTATCAGCTACAGATTAAACTGAAACACAGCATCTCACAGTTATTCTGTGTGTCACACCTGCTAAGGGTAATTTTTGGTTTGCATCCATAAAGACCATAAGATTTGACTTATTTTTAAGTTGACAGAGCAAATTAAAAAAAAAAAAAAAGATATAACCAGTTAGATAAATTCAAGCTTCTAGATTACAAGCTATACAATGGAAAATTACACTTTCTTCACAAAGGCCAAGAAGCATATATGTGGAACACGGACTTTCATGTAACTCCTGTTATAATTTCTCTCCCCCACTCAAAAGAATGAAAACACAAACCAGCTTGCGTTTAGTATCAATCACAAAGTAGCATTCAATTGTGCATGCCCGGTTCCTCCATGACTGGGAAGGGAAGAACAGGACAGAGAGCTAAGGACACAAAATATTTTCCTGCTGTAAGAAAAGAGCATTTACTTTACAGAATAATAGCAAAATTTATGCTTAACAACAAAAACAAAAAAAAAATTCTTGCAAGTTGTAGAACACAGGCTCAACATCTTTCATGAGGACAAAAGATAAACATCAACCTTAATGTAAATCCCAAACACATAACGAAGTCAGATTTCACTGTCTACAAATTATTACTGGTACAATAAAACACTTCAAAACATTTGCATTTCTATGCTGTCCCAGCAGGATACTAGAACAGTGGAAAGACAAGTGACAAATGAATACCTAAGGTTAGACTGAAAAATTTTGTCAGTCTGTTCTCTAGAGAAAAAAATGTGGACATCAAAGTTCTTTCGTATTGGTGTCTCCCAAAACTTTCTTAAGCTTCAGTTCCAAAATTACCTGCAGCCAGACTGTCACAACAGTAGGTATGCCTGCATTCCCACAATAACATCACCTGGTTTTAGATGGTTAGAGTTACATCAGCCAAAATCCACCTGCCATTAACCATGTAGTCCTACAATTTAATTTTAACCAGATAATTTTAGCAGTTCATGTATGAAATATGCTATTATTACAAACTTGTTATGTATTTCACAAACATGCATTTACAAAGAACTTCCTTTCATTTTACTTCCCAAAAACTTTAATATAAAAACAAAAACATAGCCCTTGACATTTAGACATAGCAAGATTATGTAAAATGGACACTGTTTTAAACAACACAAAATCTCATGACTTCTTATTTAAAAAAAAAAAAAGAAATGATATCTTATTTTAAAATTAACATGCTCAAATAATATGCCTCAACATGGTTTAACTCAAAGATATGTCAAAAAACCCCCTCAATTTAAAACCTAATGGGCAAGTGATAAATTGTAATTTTTGAAACGTGTACTGGACAGCTGCTGACTGTTTCTAATGATACTGGAAGGTTACACTAGACATATTTGATAGAAATCATACTGTAGAAGTGCACAGTAATACCAAATATCATGCTTAATTTAGGTAACTAACAGAATGCATTGGTTTTGGTGCCTCGGGTAATGTAATCAAGCCTTTGAGAGGGTTTCTGACAGCACCATTACACTTCGTATGTTACTCCAAAAATCAATTTGATCTTATCTTGGTGATCCAGATGTTATAATTTTCAAAATAAAAGCAGTAAGTTGGAACTATATGTAAGAATTAAACAGACCTGCTGATATGCCTTGTGTACTTGTGACCAATTTTCAATTGTCCTTAAAAAAAATTTAATATTAAAAAGAAATCCATTAAAAATTCAAGAGACTTAGAGAAGTTCAAAGAGTAAATCATTCCCTGATGATCATTTTAGCCACAAATTTTAATTTCACTATCACTTGAATTATGATTCTTTCACTGAAGGTATCATTTACTGTTAAGCCAAGATTCTAATGCAACACTGTATTTTTAAAAAATTAAGTTCAAGTTCACCTGTATTCAGCAATTAGATTTTAATTTAATTATGCAGCGTTTTTCTCCACTGGGATCAAAAAGAAAGTACAGCCATCATAGTGCAGTAGCCTTAACTCAATATATCCATACAGAAAAGTTCTTTTATGAAATGAAGCTCAGACTTGTTTCAAGTTTACTTAGTGGTAAACCCAGCACAAAAAAGCCTACTACAGATAGTAACTGCAGCAATCATGCATTACACATACGGAGACAGAAGTAACTGCAGCAACAATTTTATGTACTTTTTAATTAAATAAAGTTGACATATATAGTAAACTAAGCAAGTGATACTGCAAATCTCCCACAACAGAGAAGTCAGGTTTAATTTTTGACACTTCTCCTTCCGTAGGCAAGAACTATTGTCAGCTACAAGATTAATTCAGAGTTCAAATTTCACGACACTGTGAAGCACCTGATTTTAAATTCAAAAATCCTTTAGTGAAGTACATAATAGACAGAGTAGGGGAGGATGGGAAGCAAGCAAAACCAGGAAATGTAACAACCAAAGCAAACACAAAGCCATCACTCCCCCATGTGCACATGTGTACAAACGGACACTGACAGATAAACCCCCTTCCTTATCTCTTAAGAAAAGTTGCTGAGAATCCTGCTCTTTGACATAACTCAAGGAAATATGTCCCACTCAAAGAAATATCTCCTTAACAAGTCTGAGGCATCAGGAAAACCTATCTTAAAATTATTTCCATAGTTACTTTCATTAATAACATTAAGCAAGCTGAAACTAATGCTTCTTGCTTAGAAATCTAGAAGCAACAACTGATGCAGAAGATAAGCAGATAGTTTCCCCAATAAATAATTGTCAATTCCTAGTACCATAAAGATACCATCAAATAACTCTTCCTAGCTCTTGTCTTTTCTAATTGAGAAAAAGAAACAATGTAGAGCTCAAATTCACCTATGGCATTAACAAGAAGATTTAGCTTTGTTACTTGAAATGACATGAAAGTTGCACATACCCACCACCACCAGATCAATGTAGCAATATCGCTCAAAACACAATAGTATAAAAAGCTCTTACAAAGGAGTTCTTTGGCTAGTTTTCAAATAATATTGCCTTAGACCAAGCCTATTACAGCTAATCTCTAAGGGGGGAAAAATACATTGCTATGGAAGTTATATCTGAAGTACAAATTAAGTAGTGAAGACATCTGTAGGACATAAATAGATTCAGTTAAAGACACCCCTAGGGCCAAACACAATCACGACATACGAATTTTCAATTTCTCACCTGTTCAGCAACTCTAATTCCCAAAACTCCTACCTGAAAAATCTTAACTCTGATTAATAATGTTATACTTTAAGTTGCAGTCAATGTCCTGTTTGATTTGCAGCTTTTCTTCCACCCAATAAGCAAACTAAAATTTAAGTTTCCCCAAAATCATTCTGCTCAGAAACAAACCCAATTCATACCATTCTCCAAAAAAATGACTTGGTGTTCTGCATAAACCAAGAGATATAATAACAGTAAACACATATGTCTAATATCAGGTAACTGACTAAAAGTAAGACAAAACAGACAAACACTGCAAGGTCTGATTATTACACTACATAGAATGGAAACATTTGCAGGAATGTTGGTACTTACTGTGCCTGGCTCTCTGTCTGCTCCCGCAGTAACCAAGAAATGCACAGACATGCCCGTTCAGACACAGAGGCAAGAACAGAAATAAAAAAGGGGGGAAAAAAATTAGAACACAAGCCGCGAACAGTTTTAAAATGGCTTTTATTTATATAAGTCATTGCACATTCCTAATACAGTGATTTCCTGAAAATTACAGTATTTTGTAAACATGATTTACAGTTTAACCATACACAAAGCCTAGTTTTATTTCATGACAGAATAAATTATTTTCTTTTCAAAAATTAGTCAAGTGCAATTTTGCCCAATATTTAATTGTGTACTAGAATTTAAGCCTATGAAACTAAAGTAACAGATGCAATTATCTAAATCTGTTGTTTGGACACACTCACTTCAAAATTTAACTTCTCATTCCCCCTACCTTCCCACCCACCCATTTAACAACATTACTTTCTTTGAAAAAAATTACCCATTATGCAGTTTAACAGTTTTCCACAATATGGTGCAGGTCATTGGTATTACAACTAAGCATTTGCCAGGATGTCAAAATGCCCTGCAAACTATAGAGCAAGTGACACCTAGCGATCCCCATTTAAAATACTGAAAACTTCCAAGCTGAATTTTGCTTCAGTGGTATATATGCAGATATTTTTAAGTTTGCTAACAGTTTTTTCTCATTCTATGTAACTTGATTTCTTTAGAGATGCACATAATTTGCAGCAATGTGCAAATTTGACAGTGTCCTAATCAGGCCTGCCATGCCTCTCACCTCTGTGGTGTTCTGCATCATGATGCTTCTTGTCATCTTTTATTGCCAAGTGAGACTGCCCACCCAGAGCGCTAGAAAGGGCAAGAAGGCCAGCGCTGCTTCCAAGTGGAGGGATTCCTGGAGGCTGAAGTCCTGATGGATGCGGTGTTAGAGGCACTGGAGGTCCATGGCCATGGGAGAGATGTTGAGCCTGCAGCTGCTGTTGCTGTTCCCAGCGGTATCATCATCCCCAGAAGAACAATGCATAGCACATAATTTGGGAAGGAGAAGGGAGAAGTTTGGTTAATTTTTGAGAATCAACAGTGGATTTTATCATTTATTTGTTTGCTTTAAATCTAGACTCTCCTCTTGGCCCCACCACATTATACATATTCTCATACGTCATGCTGTTTATGGACAGTTCTGATCACGTGCCATAAATAAAAAAACAAAAAACAACCAACTAGCTGGATAGTTGCTGTGCAGCCCAAGGAATATATTCATTTATTCTAGGTTGTTTTGGGCAGCTACAGCCGGCTACAGCATCACTGCTGACAAACAAACAGCAGCAGGCCCCAAAACCTTTCACTTTCTATAGAAAGTAGTATTGCTGCTCTGGGGAAAAAAAAACCCCAACAAACCACAACAAAACGAGTGTCACTGGCAAGACTGACTTAAACTTCCCCCACCCCTTCCTTCAATTTGGAAATAGTAAGTAGTTTCTAGTTTGAATATTTTAAAAAAGCTACAAGATGCTGCTAAATTTCATACTTAGAGTAGTTAAATTTACATTTTATTCTAGCCAAGCTTTGTGAAAAAAAAAAAGTATCACTGTGTTTAGAAATGAACTTAGAGCTTAAAATCCAGGTATTCCAAGTAACACCAATACAGTCATAGAATTCACAAAAGAAACATGATATTAATGAATTAAAATACTTTCATCTGTTTCAAAAGCAGCTTGCAAGATCAATACCATAATACAGTGGATATATAACCCTGTAACCAATCTGTCAAAATAACCTGTAAGCAGTTTTAGAAACAGAGTCTTTATAAGGTAATGACTTCCCCATAGTTCAGATATTAAAATATTTTCTAGTTAAAGCTGTTATGGTTTTATCAATACTTTCCAAGTTCAGCTAACCATTAAATTTGCCAAAAAGTTAAGCACAAGTTTTAGAAGAAAAAGCTTCAAAACCATATTTATCTTAGTCATAGGTCTTTTTTAGTCTGCTACAGGTAAACAGGTTTTCTGCCTCTTTCCTGTTTCCTTTTGCCTGGGCATATGAACAGAAGACACAACAAACCTCTCCACCTTGGCCATGCTCCACCATCCCTCTTCTGAAGGCAGACACCACGAAAAAAGCTAAAGTAAAACCCAATTCATGGGATCAAAGAGAAGACAGATAAGCAAATTCCTGAACAGGATGAGTTTAGCTAGACATAAGAGTCTGACCCAGTGAATGCCATTGGTCATGTAAGAGATGGCAAAATTGTTACAGTACTGCTGACAGCTCCTGAAATCAGACTCAAGCTCACAATATTTCACAGGTTACTCCAAAATAACTCAAGTCAATTTAATACAAAAATATTTTATCTGCTTTCATAGGTACACGGACTCTTTAAGACAACCTGTCAACAATAGCTGCATGAAATCTTCTGGCATACTTATGACTTAATTTATTACTATTTAGTTAACTACTGTGCCCCCACACTTTTATTTCTCATAACTCCATCCCAAGATATGCCTTGCACTATTTATAAATTTATGTAGACACAAGTAACTAACGCTGAAGAACTCTGGCCTGGACCTCACTAATCTTTCACTTTTCTTCTGTCCCATCTGTAAAGCAGCCATCATTTACTTACTTTTGATATACAAGACAATCCCTTTAGTTAATTCTATAAAGCCAGAACTTAACCAAATCTTTCTCACACCACGCATCAGGCATTTATTTTCTTGTGCTACATAAAAAGCCTCACTAGTCTTCACTGTAATATGTGTATCTGATCACTATTCTTGCCAACTTTTCAGTAAGCTTAAAAAGCAAGATAAGAGAGAGGTAGTTCTTATTCATCTATCTGAATGTGTTTTCTTCTTCTATCTGAATGTGTTAATGTTATTCTTCTATCTTAATGTGTTTTCAACAACTCAAAAACTAAAATTTTGAAGGAAGTATTATTTTTATTTGAAATAATAAAAGCAGGAGATCACCTTCTATAAAATCAAGCAGCTATTGCTACTGAAAGTTCGTTTAACTGAAGAAGTGTCAGTAAAGTCAGTGTAAAGTAGGGGTTTTGTTTGGGTATTTTTTTAGGTGATTTTGGTTTTGTTTGTTTTTTGATCCAGCCTCCAAAGAACAAGAGGACATCCTTCTTACAGACTTTATCAGACTTTAGTTGTTTCCAGCACATTTCCTCACATCAGGAGACAACCTGATGTTTTGGCAGGCTTTCTTAGAGAGATGGTATCTACATTGTTCCCTTCATCATTGACCACTTAAGCCAGGTCAGTCATTTGCACTCTAGCAATGAAAAAATGTGCGTCGGCAATACTGTACTGAATTCATGGCATTGGCCTGACTTGTCCCCAGCTCCACTATCACGTCAGATTACCTAGCTGTGGTGTGCGATTAGCCAAGAACAAAAGTGATTTATCCCTTCCAAATTGGTTTCCCAGAGAAAAACCTGCTTCCTTCTCCAACAGCAAGCTCAAATTAGCTTTTTTTTCCAGTGTGAGCATGGGAAGGTCAAAAAAGGGAAAGTAAGTTAAATTGTTTCCATTATTGTCCCTATCCCTTCAGGAAGCCTATGAAGATTCCCTTTATTCATGCCTCTCTGGCTCTGTTCAATTAGCAAACAATTTAACCCGCATAATTTCAGGAAGCATAGCTTAGTGTTTTTAGATATCAGACTGTTAGGGACATGTTACCTACTGCTTCACTGGCTCTGCTTTGTAGCCTAAACACAAGGTAGTCCCAGAGATGAGGAACAGATCAATCCCCTCAAATGGTTCTGAAGCTAAAAGCATGTAACAAGAAAAGCTACATCCCACTTCTCTGACAGTACTGCATATCAAGGATAGGGAATAATGTCTAGTATAAAGTGTAGAACAGAATACAAGAGCTGTAAGTGGAAACACATCACTCTGCATAACATCCTAGCAAATTTGCAAAATAGTTACCAAGGGTAGCAAAGGAAAATGATACCCAAAGATGCTTAAATATCCAACAACATTACACAGACTTAAGAATTAAAACCTGATCATGGTCTTTTAAGACAAGAAAGGGATATTGTGGTTTAATGTTTATTATGTGAGGATCACTGCTACTTAAGTCTAAAGTATATTAACTATTCATAAAAGGTTTAAAGTTGTCCTTAACACACACATAAAGGTGAACCTTTCCAGAAGTTCATGCTCTGTTTACTTAAAAACTTGAATTGTTAGATATATGGTATTCTCTTTCTAGATGGGGGAAAGGAACATGTGCTGCACACAAAGGAAGAATCTAAAGACCAAGAAGATGGATAGCAGTAATGCTCACCAGATTTATTTAGTAACTAGACATTTGTCACAGCAGATCCTAGAAGCAATTATGTTATGCATATAATCGCTTTCCCGTCACTTCAAAGACACTAATGCCTGCTCTGTCACCTTTTAAGAGGTTAGCAGCAGTGAGATATAAAACAGAGTAAGTTGGCAGCAGTATCATGGTCTACTAGGCATGTTCATTAGCGCTTAATTAAAAACTAGACACCTGCCATAAGAAATATGCTCAAAAAAGGATGAGTAACAGGTCTGTCTTACTACCAATTATTATCGTTACTTACAGAGTAAAGGCTGTGTCCATTTTCAGAGGGAAGTGGGAAGGCAGAGAAGAGTGAAATGATGCATACGTAAGCGACTGCACTGAGATAATTAGCCATAGCACTGATTTTAAAAACATCAGTAGTTTGCCACCATTTTGTTACAAACCCAGAAATTCTTCATATTTGCAAGAGGAGAAAAGAAATAGCAAATATGGGTTACTCTACTGTCTAGGTGCAGATTTTATTGCCTCAGGTTTTTTTTCCCAGTATACCCTTAACCATACCACAAAGACCCAAAAATCAACCTATGAAAAGCACAGCACCTGTTTCTCTTGAGTAAGCACCTCTTAAAAATTTTAAAGGCAGGACAGTTTCTCCCCCACAACACCCTAGGCAAGTTCCAGCTATAAAAAGGGCTCTTTAACTAGGACAAAGTTTGGAATTCATTTTCAATCTCTGCCACAGACAGTTAGGAAATCTGTTTCTCAAAGACTTACTATACATGAACAATGGCATGCCTCCTTTAGGCTCCTTGCTTACCAAGACAGAGCATGAGCTCCTACAATTCCATTTGTCACCTTCAATTACCTCTGTTGAGGTCAAAAACACACATGGCTTACTTAAAAAACTAGTTTTGAATTCCTAGCTTAAAACAGAGCATTCTTCTGTTCTTAAACAGATGTGTGATGCACTGTTCAACATCTGTTGAAAAAGCACTGAATTAAAAATTCAGACGTGATGATATACCAACAGTGGAAAAAAGGTTATACCTGGTCCCAAACTACAACAGCTGTCATCTCTCGTGCTCTTCTAAATAAACACCTGAGAATAGAAAAAGGTTTCAAAAAACCTTATAAGCACTAGCAACACTATCAACACATTCCCCTGAGCTCCATAGAGGTGTTCTGAAAAAGTGCG
This sequence comes from Scolopax mira, assembly GCA_004320125.1. Classification (NCBI taxonomy): domain Eukaryota; kingdom Metazoa; phylum Chordata; class Aves; order Charadriiformes; family Scolopacidae; genus Scolopax; species Scolopax mira. The sequence continues at coordinate 182,343 of BJBW01004923.1, forward strand.
TGGCAAGCCCGAAAGTCATTTAGAGACCTAAAATGTAAAGGGCACTACTTCATGTCAACTTCTGTAAAAATGAAGAAAAGTGATTTTATTAAAACTCAAGTAGGCAGAAAGACATGAGAGGAAAACATATTACTGTGTTCAATTTCATTGCCATTTCTCCCTTCCCAAAGGGATTTCCCCAAAGGGAAATCTTCAGGGTTTTTTTTTTATTTACTTGCTTAAGAAGCAGAAGGAAGTGAAAGCCTGTATCAAATGTCTGTGAACATGAGGGCCACCGTCTGAGCACATACAGCTAGTCAACCAATGAAACTCTTCTCCTTCACTGTTTAAAAAGATTCTTAAAAAAAAACATGGCAAATGCCACACTCCAGAAAAAAAATAACAAAAAAACCCAAACAACTCAAGTTTATGCTCCTGACAGATCCAGTCTTCTCCCTCATTCTAAAAAAAATCCAGAACTCTGCACACACAACCCATGCTACCAACAGCTACCAAGTCACACCCAGCATGAGTAAATTCATTAGACAGTCTAAGCCATTAATTCATATTTGCATTTAAGGCTCTGTAGGTACAGAGTGTTTTAGCTACAGTGAAGAACATACTATAGGATGACAAACGGCATCCCTTAAGAATATATCCACATTCTTCTACAAAGGAACAACTGCATTAGTGGACAAGGAAAGAGCTACAGAAGTCATCTACTTCGGCTTCCAGAAGGCCTTTGATATAGTCCCTCACATTGTTCTTGCCACTCAGTTGAAGACATATGGGTTTGGTGGGTTTCTTGTTAGATGAAGAACTGGCTGGGTGACCTCATCCAAAAAGACTCAATCTAAAAAGTATCAATGACTCCATGTCCCAGTGGAAACCATTAACTAATGATGTCCCTCAAGGATCTACAATAGGATCAACACTATTCAATATCTTCATCGATGACACAGACAGTGGGATTGAATGCACACTCAGCAAGTTTGCCGAGTGTTGCAGTTGATTCACTTGAGGGGCAGGATGCCATCCACAGGGACCTGGACAAGCTTGAGAAGTAGGATTGTGTGAACCTTATAAGGTCTTGCATCTGGGTCAGGGCAACCCCAAGTATCAATACCGGCTAGGGATGAAGGGACTGAGAGCAGGCCTGTAGAAAAGGCCTAGGGGTACTGATGGATAAGAAATTGGACATGCACCAGCAATGTACACAGAAAGCCAATAATTTCCTGAGCTGCATCAAAAGAAGTGTGGACAGCTGGGCAAGGGAGGGGATTTTGCCTCTACTCTGCTGTCATGAGACCCAACCTGAAGTATTTCATGCTGTTCTGGAGTGCCCAATACAAGAATGACATGGACCTGTAGGAAAAGATTCAGATGAGGGCAAAAAAAACCCAACAACAAAAAAATCCAGAGCATTCTGGAGCACCTGTCCTGTGAAGAAGAGCTGAAAGAGTTGGGCTTTTTAAGCTTGGAGAACATAAGGCTCCATGGTCACTTTATTCCAGCCTTTCAATATTAAAGTGGGCCTATAATAAAACTGAAGACTTTTTATCAGGGCCTGTAGTAACAGAACAAGGGGCAATGGTTTTAAACTGAAAAGGGTAGGTTTAGACTGGACATAAGGAAGAAACTTTTTACAATAAGGGCGGTGACTTACTGGAACAGGTTGCCCAAAGAACTTGTGGGTGCCTCATCATTTGAAGTGTTCAGGGTCAGGTCAGAGAGGGCTTTGTGCAACTTGATATAGTGAGAGATACCTATGGTAAGGGCAGTAGACTTGATCTCTTTCAATCCAAACCATTCTATAATAGGTGCACAGACTGATACATAAGCTATCTAATATGGATTGCTTACTACCCTATTTACTAGCTTTGTTCATCAGTGGAAACTGTGTTTCCTCTTCATTGCTTTTGGATCTTCCTTTCTCCTTGCCAATACCACCACTACACTAACTTATCACAAAGCACGTTAGCAGTCCCAGCAAGACACTTCCTTCTGTTCTATTTAGCCCTAATCTTCTACCATACCACCAATCTGCAGAACTAAGCTCTGAGTTTGCTTTCTTGTGCTGGTAACACAAAACTGTGAGGAGTGGCTGATATGCATGCACAGGGACCTCAAGAGGCTGGAAAAAAAGGGTCTTACAGGAAGCTCATAAAGTTCAATAAAAGGAATTGTGAAGCACTGCACCTGGGGAGGAACAATCTCATGCACCCATACATGCTGCAGACTGTCCTGCTGGAAAGCAGCTATGTAGAAAAAAGGACCTGGGAGTCCTAGCAGACACCAACTTGAACATGAATGAGAAATGAGCCCTTGTGACAAAGCAGGTAAATGTGATCCTGGGCTGCATTAGACAAAATATTGCCAGCAGGTCAAGGGAGGTGATCCTTCCCTTCTACTCATCACAGCTGAAGCCATGCCTGGAACATTGTGTCCAGTTTTGGGCTTCCCAGTACAAGAGAGACATGAACATAGTGGAGAGCCATCTAATAAAGGGACACTACGATAATTAAAGGACTGGAGCATCTCTCATACAAGGACATGCTGATAGAACCGGGATTGCTTAGCCTAAAGAAGGCTCATGAGGGATGTTATTGATGTATACAAATAGCTGAAGGGAGGGCACCAAGACAACAGATCCAGACTCTTTACAGTGGTGCCCAACAACAGGGCAAGAGGCAATGAATACAAACTGAAACACAGGAGACCTCCTGAGCATAAAGGAGACACTTTGCTTTACTGTGATGGTGATCAAGTGCTTTCACAGGTTGCCCAGAGAGGTTGTGGAGTCTCTACCCTTGGAGACACTCAAAAACCACACAGACATGGTCCTGCACAACTGGGTCTAAGTGGCCCTACTTGAGAAGGGGAGGTGGACCATATGACCTTCAGGTGTCCCATCTAACCTCAGGCATTCTGTGTTTCTTCAATTCTTATTGCTTTGTATTTTCTCCCTGTTTAAACACATTGTAGAAGAAATAAGTCAGCTGATACTATCTGTACTTAATTTTCTAGCTAATTCCTGTGAAACATCTGTGTTTATTTTGGTTCATTTGGTTTTCTTACTTCCTCTTCTTCTAAATGTGCAGATTTTATTCTGGCAGATAGGAAGCTAACTATACCACAGTAAACAAACTTGACAGTGCCAACCACTGCATCTCTAGCTAGTGATCCAAGAAGAGTTCTGTAGAAATTATTTGAAGACTGTCCATTATGTCAAAAAGCCACAGTGTCTTGGGTACAGGAATACAACATCCCTTCAAAACAAAGGGACAGTGTATTCATCAAGCCTCTTCCATCTATAAACCATGCAAAATGACATTGTACTACAGAGATTCAAGTCCATAGAAGGACAGTACTGGCAAAAAGCTTTCCAAAGTTATATATTTCATTCATATAAATTTTTTTCTGGCAGTAGCATGATTAAAGATCCAACTGTCTCATGGGAAAAATCCTGTTCCTTTTTCATGCTTTATTACAGAAGATGCATAAGATAACGTCTTTGGGTCTTACCAGGAGAAGAGGGGAAACTTTTTACCATGTAGAGAACTGATGTGAGAAAGTAAATGTGAAATTCAGAAAGAAGATGGAAAAAGTTATCTTCGTTTTGTTCATTATTATTTTTTTTTACTATGGGAATCTGCTTTAAGCTAATATTAAATTTTTGAACAGAGGGCTCTTCAAAGTTTTTCAGAGCTCCTGCTCCCATTTGTTCAAACAACACTAACACTACTACGAACAACTGTATCAATTGCACATCAACTTTTTTTTTTTTTTTAAGTACTGAGGGGTTGCATGAATTGCCTTACATAAACCACAAAAATGATGTACCCTCACTCCCGCATACACACTCCTTTGTCACAAATTAACTTCACCTCTAAGGTAACTGAAATAAGGCTGAGAAGTTGTATTTCACTGCTTTGTTGATACAGCAATTATAAGCACCCTAACAAACTCTGCTATCTTTAAGTATTATTAAAAAACAAACCAAACCAAATCAAACAAAAACCTAAGACCCTCAGCACATCCAAAGTATTCCATGAAGCTACTGTGAAACAACATAAAGATTATGGTTCTCAATTAGAGTCTGATCTTTTTTCCCCTAACTCCTTTTACTACTTAGTCCCCTGATTTCTTCCTCCTTGTGTTATTTTCCTCCTCAAAATTCATTTTCAGTCCTCTGCTATGGGACCCTCCTTTAAGAATCAAGTCTTATATCCTCTTTGTTCTTCAGAAAACTCAAAACAGGAAAAACAATGCTGATTTCAACTGGATCATGAAGATTGAGAAAATCACTTCATGCTCCAGTGCCCTCAGTACATTTTTACACTGATACATACCTGTTTCACTGTAAAATTTATTTCTTCACAGATTTATGCTACATAGTTTGGCCATACAATACAAAGTCTGTCCAGCCTTAGAGCCTGATTTTTTTCCTCCTTGCTTTAGAGATTAAGCTATGTTCTTTAATATTGCTAAAGTGAGGAAAGTTAGCATAAACATTTACAAGCATAATTCTCCATACACTTGATCTATAAGGCCAAAAGTTCTTTTCTATCTAAAGAAAGAAATTAAAAACTAGTTGCAGTCATGAAGCTGCCACACTACCTTCTCTGAAACAAAAGTAAGTATTTATTGACTTGTGGTGTAGTTAAAGAAAAAAAAGAAGATTTCACAGAAAAATTGCAACACAGGAAAAAACCACAGATTCTGACATGGGGCCAGCAAACCAATGGTATATGTGGGTCACCTCCAAAAAGCCCACAGAAGGCAACTGACACAGGCAATAAGTGTCAAAGCAGTTATACTGAAGCCTGCATCTACCAAGCAAAACTCTCTATGCATTTTTTCGTTCCTACAAGAGTAACTGTTTTGGTTTTTATTTTTTGAGCTCTTTAAAATACATATATAAGAAATATAAATACTAAATATTTCTTTAGCTTGTATTTTAGAATATGTTCTGTGTTTCTTGAGGATTTTTTCTTTGAAAATGAGGAAAATGAAAAATTAAGTCTTTTAACAGGAGAAAGGCTTGGGTTGCTACCGATTCAACTTACATAGCTAGTACCAGCTTACCTAGAAGTACACACACAGTCTTTTTGTTGAAACACAAGATCCCATTTTTAGATTTGAATATTGTAGCTTTAAATACATAGAACTGAGAAACTGGTTCTCAGTGCTCCACAATGTAATGCAAATAGATAATATAAAAATAATTCCCAAGGGTTGCTTATAAGCCATTGATTAGCTCCCACATCACCATTATAGATCATGGACACACAGACTGCAAGAAAGAAAGCACTATTTTTTCCTCAACACTATGCTGAACAGCAACGCTAATCTTTGCTGAGCCTTTGTGTCTCACTTTAAACAGTTAGGTCTCTCTGCCCTTTCTGCTGAGATTTCGGTGGGCAAGCCCAGACACCAGAATTAGAAAGATTAAGAGATATTACACTTCAGGGCTCTTCAAAAAGATCACTTTTGTAAACAGGAATGACAGATGTGGGTGACCCCACCCAAATGATTTGTCACTGCACTCAGTGAATGAACACATCAGTTGTTTATCCGGTAAAGTGATCAGCAATTAACTATTTAACAAAAATTTAGGAATAATCGTTAAATGTCAAGATTTTTAACATCCAATTGACATAGAGGGAATAATTATATAGTACTGCCAGCATGACTGGCACTTTCACAAGATTGGATCTGCAGTAGCAGCCTAGCTACACTGAGAAGCCTCTATGGATCATCCCACGCCGGCAGATCTCTGCAACGAGGACACAGGATATTGCCAGCAGATGGAATTCTTCCAGTTCAGCGACATCTTCTCCCCAAGGTGCATTAGCACTCCACTGGTGTAGCTGCAATCACATAAGGTCTTTTGCCAACAGAAAAGAAGGGATTTCTTCCCTTCTCTCTTGCTTTTAGGCACTTTAAGTCAACCTAAAACTTCATAGCTTGTACCACTCATTGAAGCATGACCAGTGGTTGTTATCAGCAGCTATGCTGGCAACACAAGTAGCCCATGAGTTAAAGATGCCCTTTTCATAGCATAACCTTACGTGTATACACACAGACACATAACATTTTATATATTATACATACACAATGATGTATTTTATATCTTAATATACTGTATCATTACTATTGTTATATACTACATATACTGTTTGTTCCATATTATACATACTAGCCTGTATATATTAAAAATAGATTATATATTGGTTGTTTATACTTTTATATAAAAATATGAAAGTTCTTACAGGTGTTTGTATATATAGTTTTTTCACTGATAGCTATTCTTCTAAAAACACATATTTACAGGGCTGGCTTAAAAACAGTTCCTGTCTCAAACAATTTATAGCAAAAAAAAAAAAAAAAGGAAGGAAACAAGTCAGGAGAGCAAGTTCTAAGGGTCCTTGTATAATAGTGTTTGGCGGTTTTTTTCCCCTCTTAGGGACTAGAGAAGCTTTCATAAAGGACAGATGTCACAGGGCACGAGGGAATGGAAGGGTAGAGTCAAGAGTAAAAATGGAAAAAAATTATCCTTGTGCAGGAAAATATGTCTTCACAATAGGACTTACCAGACTCTGAAGGAAAATAACAAATTCAAAACTACAGAAGATGACTTTCAATTCTCTTGGTCCAGACAAGACAAAGGCTGCTTTTTTGAAACCAGCTACATTCTTCTGATCACTGTCAGTTTAAGTCAGTTTGTGAACAAAGCTTTTCTTTAGACAAGTACATATTGCTTTCTCTGAAGACTCAAAGGCAAGCCTCAAGTCTCTGGAATGAATCTGTCAGCACACATTGCTTCTGGTTTGCAGAAACTGCCAGCACGTTATTTTTTTTTTTCTGGGGCAACTATAAATTCCTGCTATTACTCACCTATTAACCTCAAATCTACGTACTTGCTTTTTTATTTCATGTTAGCATGCCATTACCATCCAACAACATGTAAAAAGCATGTTCCTGCTGCCATAGCAGCCAAAACCAACTAGTTCAGGTATGAACCAATTAGGGAATGACTTCAAGATATTGCTCTAGGGATTTTTATTACTGACATATTATTATCTTTAAAAGTATTTATTTTCCTTCCAGGCTCTTCTAGTATCCAGAAATTTAAATCTTGCAAAACATGAAGATAGTAATGATGAAGTAGAAATGCTTATTATTCATAGTACTCGTGCCCACCCATGTCTTCCTCCAGCCTCTCTGGACTTTCCTACTCCCACTAACTCCATCTTTGCACAGTCACTCAGTTATAGATATGTTTTTCTTGTGCAGCCCACACCAAGAACTCACTCTTTCTCTCATCAACACACTGACAGTTTATCTCAGTGCAAAACTAGACTATGCTTCATTCTTCACACCTCTCTATTGCTAAGTAGTCCAATTTACAGGTCTACATCATTCAACATGTAAACTCCAACCAACCTTCTGTATTGCTACTCATGTTGCAGTACAACTCCATGGCCAAGCTACGCTTAATTTCACCTTATGTGCAGTGCCAGCTGAGTTCTCTTCATCGGAGCAAAACAGTTTATTCTTCCCATCCAACTCCTTCTTCCCCCAAACCCGCCATATCTCAGGCTTCTGTCAAAAGCACTGAAGGTCACATATCATCAACCTACTGACTCTTCACCTGCTTTAATTCTTCAACTTGTCTTACCAAGTATGAATGCAAAGGATATTTATAAAAGAGAAGGCATACTCATCTCTTTAGTCTGTCTCCTTTTTCTTCCTTGCAGGGAGTATGTGTGGTGGAGGGAGGTGAGGGAGGCAGGTGGAGGTGTCAGACAGAAACCAAGTTTGGTTAACACTATCTATTCATTCACATTTTATACACCTTCTCCCAAAACAGGTTTTCTGTTTTGAGTAGGACAAACTACCAATACATATCAATAATGCTTGCTTATTATTCCTCAAACTTAGTGGCACTAACAATAAAAATCTGACCACTGTTTGAGGATTCAAAATTAGTATTTTGAGAATACTAATTGTCATGCTGACATATAATGTCTTCCTTTGGTACCTATTTTAAACTTAGTTTACGGTTCTGAAGCCATTGTATCCTAAAAGCACCTACCATGGCAGAATCCTAGCATGTAATTTAGGTTTCTACATTTTAAAAAATAAAATAAAATGGAGAATAACCCAGGAGGTTGCCACACAACAGAGTTCCTATTGCCAGAGTTCAGTAATTTAGTCCTGGGGCTCACTAGTTTATGTTAAAAGTGAGGACACAGTGTCTTGTGCTCACTATTTACCATTTTATTTAATTTGAAAGAACTAGGCAATTTTCCCTCCCTTGGCACATAATGCAGATCATGACTGAGGAGGATCTAAAGTAATGCTACAGCTGCTTAGCTCTTCCCTTGCACTAAATTCTGCATTCATTTTTTCTCTAGTCTGTACTTCTATTTTATAATACAGCCTAGTTATTTATAGGCTTTCTAAGGATTAAATACGCACTCATAAGAATAAACCCTCAAGAGGTTAACCTCATCCTCTTAAGCTTCACACAGTACAATCTCAGAGATAGCTGGCAACCACAGGCAAGAGAAGAAAAATAATCCTACATCTTGCTAATCCTTTAGCCAATCACCTCATGCAACAGTGGAGAGGCCTCTCAGAGGCCTACAATTCAATCTGTCTCAAGAGAACTGTCAACCCAAAAAAAATACGTATTTCATAGCACCATTAGCAGCCCACCTCAAAAGGCAAAAAAGAAAAAACACCTGACTACTCAGTGGTACACTCAAATCATGCAACTAAAATGCAATCCTAACAAAGATCCCAGTTTGCTGCTTCTATTTCCCATTCAGATATTAGCATAATCTACTCATAAAATTACGGAGTTTATTATTTTTAAAGTAAATCTAATTTATTTTGCATTGTTTACACATAGGTAGACCACTTTAATTGTCCCTTATACTTCCTAGAATGAAATTTTAGTACCTTTGATTTTCCAGCCAGATCATATCTCTCTAAACAAAAATAAAATCTCTTCATGGTAATCTACCTAATTCCTTCATACCATGATCTATATTTTCCCTGAATCCCAAATATGGATGCTGCCTGCAGCTGCAGTAGTGCCAAGGAGTTAACAGGTATGCTTACCTTTTAAACAATACAGTAACCTTTGAATTATTATTTATCTAGCAAAATAATTACTTAATTCAACTTTAATATAAAAAATATTAAACAATGTCTTTTTTAAATATTGCCAAGGAGGTTGTTCAGCCACATGGCTCAAAGTTAAAGCCTTCAAGAACATACAGGAAAAGTATAAGGCCAGAGAGAGAACTGTTAATAAACAAATATCCACAGTTCTTTCTGGAAGATAAGAATTTTTAATCAACACCCAAAATTGGCATTACTTACAAGCTCACTGAATCCAACTACATTACTTTTTTTTTTTAAATGTGTCAATTCATTCATTTTATTTTCTCCATGCTTAAGTTACACTGATTCCAAAGCCTAGCTTCTAATTTGTAGGTAAACCCTCTGCAGATCTCAGTCCCATGAGCATACAAATCCCTATCCTCACAATCTGTCCTCTGATAGGCTTACACTTTTTCAACTGGAAATAAAAGTATAAGATAAAGACAATTGAAAATCATCTTCTATTTCAAAGAGTTGTTCCCACTAATTAAAGGCTTTGTTCCATTCCAGAAGTTACATATGGCCCACCAGCAACAGGAACTGCTCTACCTCAGGCAAACCAATTGGGAAACTCTTGAATCATCTAGTATCAGGAAACAACAGCACGTAAAGAGAGAAAGAAAGGAGGGGAAAGAAGTCAAACCCTGATAAAAGGACTGATTTTACCTAATCGAGAGAAACCACGCACATGCATATGAGCTAGGAAAATTAAACTTTTCTCCTATGCTCAAAATTTATTGTATGTAAGTATTCTTGGTAGCACGAGGCCAAAGGCTACTCAACTGCATCTTCTACTGCTACAGATTGCTCCAGCCTATTTGCATTCTGAAAGGAAGCTTCGTGATCTTTCATGCTCATAATAGATGCCTAAACCGTTAAATTACTATTTCTTTTCTAATCTTGAAAGACACTGCTCTTGAACAGCATGGGCCTTCCATTGCTCTTTACACGAAGTCGGGTCCCTGAACAATACTGACAGCTGCTATCAAACTGGGCTGCACTCACCCCCAGTGCAGCTGCCGCTTGTAGGAACAGACAGACTTCTGATGTCTCCTCCCCTCTGGGGAGAGGACTTGACACACTGCGTGCTCAGTGAGGGGGAGCAAAAGGTCCACTGAATTGTCAAGCCAATTATATGCTATTCAGAATTTCCAGGATGCACACCGTCCCTTTCAAAAATCAAGCATATGTCAGAGCATGAAACTTACTGTGTGGCACTAGATAATTATTGATCACATAAGACTGTAAAAGGTCACTGTAACATACACCTAATTTTAGCATTAGGTATATGCAAGCATTTACATGGTCAAAAAAATTTTGTGCCTAACCTGTTCATTTCCTCACTCACAGTTTTCGATTTGTATGTCATCATTCAGAGGTCTTTCACAAGACACAGGCAAGTATCTCTTTTGGTGACTCTTAGGTAACTTAAAAATGAAAAAGGCGATGGTTTCTATTCTTGTTTCCCAAAGAAAAAGTTCTTCATTGTATGTGGTGCTTGTAGATCCCATTGCTTTTAAAAGACTATATTGTGCAGAATTTAAAAACACACTTAAGCTAGCAAAATTTTGTTTGGCTAAGTAGCACTATCCTAAGTCCAGCAAGGAAGGTTTTTAAATATATTTTGTACATTGATATGAATTTCCATTTACTGCATAAAATATTCTTTAGAACTAGTTCATTAAAAAGTGTTTTCCATTCCATTCTCATGCTAAAAAAATTATTCACTTTAAAAAAATGCAAGAAAGTACACCTCTCTAATCTTCACTAATCAAATAGCACAAATGTACATGTGCTGTATTTCAAAGATCAAATCAGGTATTCATAAAGTAATTCATTACACAAGCAAAGCACAGAGGAGATTGTGACAAATACAGATGTAATTGTGTGGGTTTCTAAGATGTGATTAGCAAATCAACTAAGTAACAGTCAAAATTTGATACGAAGGGAAAAAACAGCTCAGATTTGAAGGGGGGGGTATGTTTATGCAAAGCTAATCTGTCAAGTGTAATAAAGCAGCTTGAATAAAATTTAAGCTGAAAATCCACTGAAGCTCCCCATTTCAGGAAGGAAAAGCTATTAAAAGGAAATGAAGGTCACCCTCCCAGTTTATTTCACCTAATTGACTGCCAATAGCTTACCACAGGCAAACCGACTGCAGATCTGCAATTGAGAAACTGATGAAAGGAGAGTTTTCAAGCTGAGGCTCATTCTTTTAATCCTCCCTCACTCCTATTTTTTTTTTTCCATCTCCAGTTGGGATGTAATTTTAAGCACAGATGGATTAACTGGTTCTATTGTCTGTAGACGTCATTGGACTATGGCACTGTTAAGCCGTACAGCAGCATGTCTAATTATCATTACAAAGTGTCTGAGGGAACTATAAAGACCAGCAGGGCATCTTCTCACAAGCAATTAACATAAATTGATAAATGAGTAATTTGCATCCGCTCAAGGCGCTCACATATGAATAAAATCAGAAAAGACGGCTTCTTGTTTCAGCTACTTCTTTCACTTAGTCTGGAAGGGCAGAAAACATGAGAAATATTCTAGACTTAGTAGCGGGGGAAATGAACTCATGCAGTGGAAGGAATGTATGGTTCAGAAAGTTCATTAGTACAAAGTAAATGACTTGTGATTGACAACCAGTCACAAGCAAGTAGCATTAACTTATTTCAGCATATTTAGAAGCACAAACTTGGTGAAAGGCTAATAGAACACTGTGTCAGACAATTAATACTACTTCAAAAGCAAGTGAAGTTTCTTTTCAATAGCTTCCTAATTTAAAATTCATGAAAGATTCAAAAGAAAAAGAAAGAAGAATGAGTAGTTGTACAGGCTCCAAGAACGCAAGTGTCACAAGAAAGCATGAGGCAAAGGTAACTAGATCAACTGACATACAATACCTACAAATAAACAAGCAACTCTCCTAATCATTATATTTCTTGCAGGAAAAGGTTTGTTACTCACATCATTGCTGCACATAATTATGTTCTGAAAAAATAAACTATTAACTTTATCCCTGCTAAAATTTATGTGAAGCAAAGCAAACACTTTAGCAACATTTGGCATCAAAACAGCATTAGATATCAAAACATTAAGCATTATAAAAATAGCAAAGCAGTAAGATATGAAATCAAGTTATACACACTGTAGGAGGTAGACCTGGAAGGCCACGTACCCCGATGATGGCATTCAGTTCAGCCATGGTCACTTGTTTGGCACGCTCTACAGCTTGGGCCACTTGCTGCTGATGCTATTAAAAGAAGGGATACAAGGAGGAATTTGTGTTAAGGTATTGACCACATCAAAATCAAAACAGGAAAACACCTGAATAACTGGTTTGTTTGCAGAAGACCAGGCTACCTATTATAAGACATCTGATGCAGGTAAAAGATAGCAGTTCCCTATTTCTCACCTGGTTAAAAGCAAACAAGACCCCTGAAGGCCGCCCACTCACCTCTCCCCCCATGATACTTCAATATGAATTTCCTGGCAAATCAAAAATCAGTTTCTAATTGAGTTGACAGAACGATAATGTCAACTTCATATTAGTGTCAATTTTAACATTTATATATACTCTGTGCCCACACAGCAAAACCTGCTGAAATTTCAAAACAGGGAAAAGAAGTGTTTCATTGCACTCAACAAGAATTACAAATACGCCTTGTAAACTGTAGAGTTTGAAAAGACATATCCAAAACAACAGGCATCAAGATGTAACAGCAGTTGCCCACAATATGCTACAATTGCAATCTTTTAGACCAGATGTAGGCTTGTATCCTTAAACAGTGTTTTGAATCTGGGCTCATGATTCACCTTTTATATTAACATTTCATACAAATTAGGTAGACAAGATAAGCATATTTGTTTCAGTAGATTCACATTTGACAACTGAATATCAAATAAGCAGTCACCATGATTAGAAATGAAAGCGTTCTGTTGCATTGGTAATATTTTACAGACTCCTACTCTCCTCAGGCAATGATGGAGGCTGAGCCATTGTCACTAGTTTGAACTCAGATTTGTTAGACCGAATTAGCAGGGGGTTTGCACACTTCAGCTATAACAGATGTTCCTTACACTTGTGTATTGTGATAAAATTAACATCTTAAAACTAGCTAATTTGCAAACAGAAAAGCAACATAATTGCACTTTAACAGCTGAACAGTTTTACTTACTTCCTGAGACAAAAATGGGATGACTTGTGCACAAATTGTATTCAATCTCTTGGCGATTTCTGTCTATAGAGGAAAAGTATTTTGATTAAAACTGTGTTTTAGTTTTGTTGCCATATATCAACTACTATAGAGATGATATTAAGTTCCCACAGTGAAAAAGTAACAAAAACAATCCACATCTTCATATTCCAGCAAATCAAAGTAGTTAATATTTAGAGACAGAGATTTAGTTAGCTACTCTAGGACATCTGCCATGTCTAAAGCACGTAATCTGTATACACATTCAGGCAGAAATCTGGTCCTTGTACATAGCTCATTAACAAGTAAAGCATTTTGGAAATCCATTAAATCCAAGATAAAGCCTTTTAAAAGGTAGAATTATTATTACTCCAGTTATCAAGCAGCACAACATGAAGGTGACAGGCATGGAAGAAAAATGTTTCTTTCATGATCAATTTTATCTGCTTATTAAAAGGTAAAATTAGTTTTGCTGACAGAAACACAACATCAGGAGTACAAAAGAAATACCAAAACAGAAGCGAGGCAGAATGGAGACAAAAGGTACAGACTTCTAAAACATCCATACTGAGACATAATTAAAATAATGCAGAAAAAGAATTAGATCAGAAAACGTGATAGTCAGTAACAACAAATTTAGTAAAACCATGAGTAACAGGAGAACAACGAGGCTAGGAACCAGCAGAGAAGAGAACAATCCTTCCCTGAAAGCAGCAGAGACGACAGCAGGACGAAGTGTTTGTGTCCCACTTTTCGACAGCTTTGCAGATGTCCCACTTACAGCATGTCATCCTGAATGCAGAATTTCTGGTGGGGTACAGGGAACTTTTTCCCCTTATTACTCAGACTTACCTGTGCTTACAGATTTTTCAGACCTATACATCTCCCCACCATTGCGAACCACCATTTTAATTAACCCTCAAGTCTTCAAGGTGCTTGCACAACTCTCACAGTTTTCCTTAAAAACATCTCCTGTAGCACTACTGCACAAAGCCAAAATCAGCATCTAGAAGTGAACACAGCTGTTGCTTGTCAGTCTGTCGTATCATTAAGCCATGTAGATATTTCTTGGGGTTTTTTTTAAGACACAAGAAACAAGACATCCTTGCTGAGAACCGTTAGGCTTTCCATGAGATGACATGCATAAATCTGAGCAAAGACAAGCTCTTTTAAAGAAGCCAGATGGAAACATTGCTAACTCATCTGCCAAGCCTTTCCCTGAGCCTTCTCATCAGTCTGATCCTTATGCATGTCAAGCAGTAATTAGGATACAAAAGCCACACCCTGCAGACAGGTGATTTGGGATCTAAATACAGCTGGCAAGCTTTAACACCTCCTTCCTCACCTCTGACAGACACCAGGAAAATAGCTGATAGCACTGAAACTTGCAAAACACTGTGTCCTTCTGACCTAAGCTGAACTATGCCACCTGACCAAAGCCTGGCATTTGGCACATCCACACAGTTTTGCAAGAGACTAGAGTCTCTGAAGAAACCTGTCCTAGGTTTCTTCCTAGGTCAAAAAAACTTCCCCTTAAATGTGAAGTGACAGTTGCTTTCAGCAAGCCTTAATCCTCCCGCAACACAGGGAACAGATTTCTATGCACAACAGGAACAGCTGCCATTACCCACAGTACCACAGAAGTCTGTTTCCATCTTGTTTGGGCCACGGCCATAAATTTTCCATCACCCTGAGTGTGGCCTCCAATACCAACAATGGCAACACAAGGAAGTTACGAGTTTCATTATTATCATCTATCAGACTTAACTATTGCTAAACCTGCAACCAACTTCACTGTCTGTTAACAAATTAAAATTCTCACAATTGTGTGTGAGTTTTTTGTTCTAAAAAAAACACTTTTTGTTTGGGCATTTTTCCACCTACCCACCTACTCCAGAGAGCAAGATACGTCAGCTGTGGCAAAAAAATCTGCTATGTGGCTGTCTGATTGGCTGATGTGCAGCTAAAATGTTTAGGGTCCTACACCAATAAGAGTACCTTTCTTCTCAGGACAGAAGCCAGGATGAATCACAGCAGGTGGTAAGTGGGGAAAGAAAAGAGTTCCTTGGCCTACAAAATGTCTCCCTATTCTGCAATACAGAGGTAAGTATCCTTATTGTAACTCAAAAAGAGTTAAAAAAAAGGTATCTATTTTGAGTAGAACTCACAAAACATGAAAGTTGTCCATGTATTGGGTTTTCCTGCACAAGTCCCAAGTATCTGAGCTCCACTATGATTCCATAGCATGCAGGATGGTATGCAGTAAGATAAGAGAATGCAAGATAGGTCAACTAAGTTTTTTTTCCCTTTTTATTTCTTTTTTTTAAAAAAGGGGGCACAATCAGCTTTCCCCCTTTCTCAGTCAATCTTACATTAAAATGATTGCCTCAGTACTATCATACCAGACAACCCCAGAACTGAAAAAAAAAGTATTCTTCTGAGTTTGTTTTATCAAAGCTGGTCATCGTTTATGACAATATATGAACAGTATCCCTAATATCCACCAATTGTGTTCTACAACAGTTCTCTTCTATGATTCTATGAATATTCATCCAGTGCTAGGTAAACTTGATGTACCTGCCATAAACAAGTTTATTGAGATTTCTTGTTGCTGCTACAAGTGCCAGTTAGCAGATTTACACTGAAAGGAAACTTGAAAGACTATTCTACACTTCATAACAAAAGTCTGCTTGCATTTAAAAGGCAGTTTGCATTACTAGCACTATTTCACACACACAGTTAAGTAAAGTACTTAAAATTATGTATCCAAATCTCATACAACTGTGTGCTGCCCTCAAATGTTTACTAAAATAAATTCTTATTCATAATATATTTTTTTTCTCCAGAGAGTTGCAAAAGTTAGGTTTTAATGCACAATTATGCACTTTTAATGCACAATAACAACTCCATCAGGAGTTGTTTCCAGAACTGAGAAAATGGGACTTTTACTACTTGAATTATAAATCTAGCTGTTTGAAAGGCAATGTATACTCACTTTTCAGGGTAAAATATCTTTGACTATATATGCACATGTGTATATTCATTCTTGAAACCAAAAAATATTTCTGAAGCAATCTAGAAAAGCTTTGTTGATCAAGACTAGGCACCAGTAATTGGTGGCATTACTGTAAGCTATACATTCCAGATTTGGAGACCATGCATTTGAAAGTCTCTAAAAGTAAGGTACTTATCAGTTACTTCTAGAGCCCTCCCAATACAATATAGCTATTATCCAACTGCTGATCTTGAGATGTGTAGGGCAGTCAGAAGAATAACTAAACAAAGAAAAACTTGCAGAAAGCTGCTTGAACATAGACAAACATAACTAATTGCCCACGTTCTTTGGCTCCTTGGTAAAGCAGACTGTAGAAGCCCTCCTAGCTCTGTGGCAGCTCTTAGGAAAGCATCTGAAGTGCCCTTAATTGTTTGTGTTCTTATGCAGAGCCTCTTGAATACATTCATTTTTAATAGAGAACTTGAGTGTGGGGCCCATCAAAGAATGGCAAAACTACATCACTGACTGGTTCTTGCTGTTGTAATGATTGTCTTTTGATTTATTTGTAAATGACAAGCTTGTCAGACCCCTGACTGAAGTGCTACCCTCCTTTCTGAAGTATCATTAAAAATTAACATGAAAGAATTCAGCTGCGTTTTGTGAAATTAAGTTGAGCTGATGGATTTTTTTTTTTCCTTCACTCATGTAATTTTTTGGCCTCTGCTCCATCTAATTAAGGACTTAAACATTTTGACCTAACCATTGCCAAACTCAAGTGTTTGTACTTAAGTTTGTCTCTTGATAAAGTGAATTCTTAACATAATGGCAAAGAACAAAGTGGCCAGACTAGTTACTAAATATAATACTCATTTAAATAAGGCATTTTACAAAGCAATTAAGAATAAGTTCATATATACAACTGTAATATTTTTTCTTCTGCATTATTTTAAAAAAAATTAAGTGCTTTCCCCTACAGTAGTCTATTCCAGATCATTTTGCATTTTGACAGCCTGTACTTTCCAAAGCACCATCTAAGATATACTTAAATCAACATGATTTCCTAAACAACTACAGATTTTGCACTGGAATGAAAAGATGGAAGTGTAATGCAAGTATCGAAACTCTATTTCTCACCACACCTAACACACGTGTATTTTATCACTAATGCTGGAAACCCTAGCCTACAGAAGCCGCTACCACTCTCTTTTCCGAATGTAACCTTTCTCTGAGGTGAATTATTAATTACCTTTCGGCTTCAGAGATTTCAACAGTAATAATTTTGTGTTTGCTCCAATCTGTGTCTACCATATGTTTCCTAGTAGTGACTTTACCTATAGCACTCCTGGTGATCTAAAGCAAAAAATTACAACACATTATTTTTAACAATCAATTGTATTATGACTGCTGCTCTGGTATTAGCACCAAGACTCCTCAAAGCTGTCCAGGCCTACCTTTACACACAATGCTCAGCTAAAAGTGTCCATTGTATGTCTGAGGGTTGTTATTCTTTCTTGCAAATCACACTTCCTGTATCAGCGTATCACAGTATATCACAGACTTTGATACGATATTTCCTGTATCACAGTATTTTAAAGCACTCCATCACCACTTAAAGACGGCTTATGTATTCTCATTAATTAGATTTTTATTTACTTTAGTTATTTCAACACAATTTGGAGAATCACATTTGTCATTAAATTGGAAAGAATACAGCTTAGGAACAACATAATTAAAAGTAAAGCAAGAAAACCTAAAGTTCTGATGATATGAAAAAAAAAAAGCATGTCCTAATCCATTCCTTATAAAAGCAAAAGAATCAGAGAATCGGCTTTTAATGCACAGAAAAGAATATACTGTCAAACCACATTCACAAAAGCTTTAGAAGGTAATTCTGAAGTACTCTGCCTCCACTTATACTTTCAACCCGTAGAAAGCCAAGTACAACACTGAACTCCTCCTGGAAGAACAAAATGGACTTCCTGCCATTTACAGAATGTAACACAGTAATCCACTAGGGAGTAAAGGTCAATGTTGCACTTTGGGTCATTACTGAATCATTTGAGATTATCTGTGGTAGGGATGAGAAGAAAATCGAAGGCTATGAGAATGCTGCAAATGGCTTGACCTCAGACCAATTTTCATCTCCATCTGTCTAACAGACATGTGGATAAAAGCCCTCTTTATGGGTCATGCTTGACCATTTTTAAATCCCTGTTGCAAGCCAGAAAACAGTTAAGTAGCACATTTCAGAAGTCCATCAGTAAGAAACTGCATGCGTATATTTTAGTCTTGAGCCAAAGTTTAGTACCCACTTAGTATTTTCATTTTTCTAGCAGAATCACTGAAACAAGCAGTACAGTAAAACCATGCAGTATTAATTGTTTCTGTGAAATAAATATTTGAAGACAACAAAAGACACAATTCACAGAGCAATTACATAAAAGAAATGTTTCGCCATGCTCAGCTCTCTGCATGTTTTCTTAGAGCTTTGCTACAAAAAGACTCAAGCACTTCCAAAAAATTGTTGCTAAAAATTTGGGGGTTCAGGCAATGTTGGAGATATAATTAAATCTCAAAACTTAAATATTCAAAGCGTCAAATGATTAAGGATAGCATTCTGTGAACTTTGGTGTTCATGAGTTACTGAATCCACATGAGCACTGAGATATGCATATATTATTTAATGCCCTTTTATTTAGAACTAATCCACTACACAATCTGTTTTGGCAATTGCTGCAAAAGAAAAAAAAAAAAAAGACAATATGCCATGTAAAAGTTTAGGCCCCCATAGTATATCAATGTCAAACAACAGCGTGTCAAGCTAAGATTCAATTCAGGTAAGTGCCACTGCCAAATTTTCTTGTTCCCAGACGTGCTTTAAGATTATTTTATTGCTTAAAATTTAATTTGTTCCAACTCACATCTCCATGACAACGTTGGCTAACCCTGCAAATCATTTGGGTAATTGGATATCTTATCTTTCTATTGCTCTCAAATCGAATGATTCTGCTAGAACTGCAGCAGCCAATCAAATTTACAGGCCTCCTGAGTAATAGACTCACACAAGTAGCCACATTCATCTCCCCTTTACCGCTGTATTAACCACCCTGCAACAAACTGTGGAAGTTGGCCTTCAAGCTCTATTTTAAATTATAAACACTGTCATTACTAATATTCTCGCCAATAGGAGGGGGTGGTAAGGTTTATTCTCAACAGATACTTGAAATTCAATCTGACAAGCGGCAATGGGTAGCGCTCATTTCAGCGACAGGAACAATCTCTGTATTTTGGGCGTAAACTGTCAGTTTAATATGACATATCATTAACAAATACAGCTTTCTCTCTGCCCCACATTTGTGCTACTCATTTTAATTGCGAGATCAGCCACCCACAAGATGATGATATTAAAACCCCAGAAGACTGGCATGAAAAATCTTTAGCTATGGAAAAAACCCAAAACATCACCATATTGCAAGTGGGAGTGGGGAGACGAAAAAGTAACAGAAATATTAACAGAATAAAAACTCAAAACGACAAAGCCACAGAATGGCAGATAGTTTCCAAAGTGAATTTAGCTTTTTTTTTTTTAAATTCAATACCTAAACTACATTTATCTGAATCTCAGATGTCAGTTTGAATTACAGGAAGTTCACATTAATTTAAACATAAACTGCATATGATGCACAAGTCAACAGCTACACTTGCCAAACATCTACTACAGGTTTGGACTTTGTTCAACTGTAAAGTGAAGTGACTGGATGTATTTCAGATGTCTAATTTCAATGCCTTCTACAATAATAGAGAGAGGGTGCTATGTAGCTCTCAATGAACCACTGTACACAACTGCCCATCCCATTTGCAGCTCTAAATCCTGTTGAACCCAAGCCAACTGGCAACAAAGAAGCTGTTGTCAGGATGTTAAAGTGCTCCTTTCAAACATCTTCACTATGTCTAGAGTCTCCTTAAACTTGACTAAACAGGAGTTATCACATTTCTCCTTTAATCCAACCTTACCCTATCTTGTGCAAGCACTCACAACTACAAAAGGTGTGTTTATCTAAATTTTAGTTCCACAGCTTAGATTCCACACCTAAGCTAGGCTTCAATACACACAGAATTATTTAAATCTTGAAGCGAGCACACAGATTTATTTTACTTTCAAGTTGTTTTCCAGCACACACAGTTCTCGCTTACTTAGATTCCATGATGAGGACTCTAATCCAGAAGAGTTCTTGCTACCTTTCCTTCCAGAGGCACACTTTCTTTGAACCACACTGGAGACATTTGGACTTGTCCAACATCTCAACTGACTAGTCACACAGAAAACATTACTACAGGATGAGGGAAAGAACCAGTTTAGTAGACCACCACATTTAGCAAGCTAAATAGGCTCACAGGAGGCATCCATCAGGTAACAGAGTAGCCCAAAGCACCAGTAAATAGAGTTTTTTTGGGGAAACAGTATGCTATAGGATGAGCTCCCATCTTCCCAAAGGAATGCACCCTCATCTGCTTTTAAAGTGCTCTAGAAGAAGCTCTAGATACATTTACAGTATCAATATAATAACAAAATTCCCAGTCAGGAGTCAGTCCTTATCAAGATTCAAGTAAGACTATAATAATAGTAGAATCCGAACTTGACTAGAACCATAACCATCCCATCTGGCAATAAGGAAAACACATTAAGAGAACAGCCTGAAATACAGGGGAACATTCATTACACTATATTCAGCAGCACTTCAAAAATAGCTACCAAATTAAACTTACTTGGTAAATCACATGCACTTAGCTACCAAATTAAATTTACTTGGTAAATTGCAGGCACATGCAATTTACACATAATTTCACCATTTTACAGCACTTCAGATATTCAAAACTCAGCTTCACAAAACTGCCACATCTGAGAAACAACTCAAGGCCTTAAAAAGGCGTTCATATCAATGCTTCAGATGCTATCAGGTGAATGACCAATAAGTAACAAGTTCGGAAGATTCACAACTCTTTTGTTAGAAACTAGCAGGATTTGGAAGGAAGGTGAAACTAATGGAAGTTTTCACCACATGGGAAAAAGGTCTGGAAATCTTTCAGCAAAACCTTGGGAACATGTCCCCATTTTTTTTTTTTATGTTTGTGTATATACTCTGTTGCTCACAGAATAGAAAAAAACCCAAATCTAATAAATATACCATCTAGATTACATTCTAATAGAGAAGAATTGAATGAAGCTGTCCAAATAGAAACTATTGGTTGATACTGACGACAATTGCAGAGTTTGCAATCATCAGGACAGGAAGGAAGACTGAAAAAGCCATTAAGACTTCAGGAAAGCATATGCCAACTGGTAAGATCAGCTTAATAGGTCCTGTTACTGAGAGGGAAGACAAAATGGCATTACAGAGAAATGACATTATCTTTAGGAAACAATATTGAGGCCATGGATGACAGTTAACACACCTGAGAACAGAATAAGGGACAGAGAAAGAGGGGGAGGGATGGAATTATGATGAGAGACTAAATCCCAAATTCTTACCTGACTTCATACAAACAAGAAGTAGAAACTAGGTCAGGTGAGGCAGTATGAACACATACAGCACAAACATGTATTTTTGTAACTATGTGCCAGTAGTAAACAACAGCTAACGTAGAGATAGTCCTCTACAGGTTATAATAGATGGTGAACAAAAAAAACCTGTTTTATCTCCTCAGTTTGAATAGGAAAGATATGCTCAAGGGACACTGAGAAGGCCAAAAAATCTGTACTTTTTTGCATCTGTCTTAACTATACAAAACACACTACCAATCACGTAATTAATATAAATTACTAGTTATATAAGGTCAACACTGCAGCTTAAATAAGAAATTAACAGATCAAAGTATTCCAAGTAAAACGTCTTCAAATTGGCTATGCCTGATGAAATAAAAAGAGCACATTAGTGAAGACTGAGCAGCTAGTGGACATCTTGCAGAAAGAGCAAATGTTAAGCAAAACAGGGGACTATGAAAGGACAGTGCCTAACAGACAGGAAACAGCGTATGAAGCAGCAAAGCTTAAGCAAAGCTTAAGGAATAGCTTAATTACTATTCCTTAAGTTTGGGGCATTAAAAAGCCTCTTTTCATAAACATCTAGGTGAAATAGGGATACAAATCACAACTCAGAAGTATTTGCCAGCAGTAAACAACATCCAAATTATGGAGTGTTCACAAAAGTAAAGTAATCATGGTTAAGAAAGGTAGAATTTGACACTCATAGCACTCTCAGGGGCACCACAAAGAGCATAGCTAAAACTTTACGGGAACAAGTACAAAACTGTTTGATGATTAAACCATGTAAGAATACATCCTCTCTACTGCAAATTAAGAAGGTCTGCATGCATGATAGGCCCACTATTTTTCAGTATTTCCCACTAACAAGCATGAAGATCTCTTCATTTGCCCTAATCCTTAATTTGCAGAGCGCTTCAAGCTGAGAAACACAGAATATGCCAGAGAATAGCTTCAGAATTCACTTCAGCGAATAGAAAATGGACTACAAAGGAAAAGGAAGGACAGGGATAAATAGGGATAAAGGACCATAGCACGCCTAGAAAGGAACATAAAGGAAGAGGAAATAATGGGCCAGGAAGGAATCTCTTGGTCACAGCAGATCGTAAGTCAATAGCATGCTACTGAAAAAAAGGATACCATCACTGTAAGCCAGCCATATGCTAAGTAAACCTTCCCCCTATGCTACGCAGCACAGCATTTCTTCCCCTGGACTTCCCCCCTGCCTGCACTCATGTCAGGCACTGTACTTCAGCCAGGCAACAATATTCAGAGAATGAATATTAGGCTGTATAGGTATGCAAAACGGTGCTGGAAGGAAGGTGAATCATCTGCTCTCCCTATCCACGGCAAAGAAAATGCATAGTAAAGAGCTGAAGACGCAACAGAAAAGATTGAAGATGTAACTGAAGAAGCACTTCAACAGCAAGGACATAAAAGCACTCTGCTACCTTGAGAGCTTGTGAGTCACCACTACTGGTAAGTCTGTGCGAACAGATAGGACGAGCAACCTATCAGGAATAACGTTGGTATAGCCAATCCTGCGAGCCAACCTATCAGGAATAACGTTGGTATAGCCAATCCTGCGAGGACACAGGGAGGCACTTTCTAGTGCTGTGATTCTACTGTTCATACTTCAGTTTAAAGAAGCAAACTAAGAGCTTCCCATAGGTCTTGTTAATTAAAGATTTTGCGTTTGCTTAACTGGAAATTTACATCCATCATTTGAGGCCACAGACAGCTAGCTGTCTGCAGAGTAACAGCTGGAAACTTTATAATCAGTTACAAAAATAGAAAATCAGAATGACCTTACACTCAAACTCACACATGAAGAACAACAATAAATGCTTCAGCTTTTTTTTTTTTTTTAAACCAAACTAGAGACTTTGTTGTAAATGGAAATTGTTGTGGCAACACTGCTATTGGTTTTGGTTTATTCCCCAAGAAATTGGGGGGTTTTCATCTCGGGGATTCAATTCAAACTTCTACTTCAATTCAAAAAAGTTGAGCTCATCATACTATGAAAGAGACCACAGTAATTCAGAGGTTTTAGAACACTTTAAAATAATTTCATAAATAGACAGATTTCCACAGATCATAAAAACCACCCTGTTTCAGATGTCCTTTCCTTTTCTTGACCTAACAAAAGCAGATTTTTTTGTAAACTTAATACCTAATCCAGATGCAGCTGAACAAGCATAGCCATTCTTGCTCCCCTTCTCAAAAACTGAAAGCTATTTTTTTGGGGTTTTTTTCTTGCTAATCCATAGAAACCTTTAAAGTGGCACAAATAAAGGCAGCAGCATTTTGTTCTCTAAATCAATTTTATCCTCAGCTATCACCTAGATGTTCCAGCACAGAGAAAGAACAGTCCTTCCTTTCTAATTCAAAAATCCATACTACCATTGCCCTTGCAAACTGCTAAACAAGCAGTATCGGCAATTCACTTGTGTTCTGTAATATATTTACTGCAAATCCCAAAGGCTTGCCTCCTAATGCAGTTTTCTATTGTGTCTGCTCTTGTCAATACACTGACTGGTCACCTTACAAGTAAGTTGCTTTGACCGACTGTTTACACAAACATCAAAAAGCTTCAAGAGGAATAAAAAAAAAAAAAAAATACTATACAGGGAAAAAGGACACCCATGCTGCTGGGGGTGGAGGGGGGCAAACAGGTAAACAAACAAACAAAAAACAAATAACTTGACGCCAAAACACAAACTGACCTCTGTTCTCTGTTTTGTTATCTCATAGCCAAAAAGGCTAGTTAGTTCTTCAGATTACTTGGGAAGTACAAGTTATTTCCAGATAAGCTATCCTGACACCAAGCCTACTCAACACCTCTCACAGAACTTTAATTTGTAATTTAATTATCTGTGGTAATTTGTTCACGTCTGAAGAATGTAAAGGCGAGAGCAACTCAGCCAACCCCCAATTAGATATTAGTCTTTAACACTATGCAATTTATCATTAGCTGCAGAATACTATTATCATTATAAAAAGTTCAGTGAGACCTAGTACACTGATTAATTTCCTGAACTGCTTTCTCCATTCTAGAAGGTATATTTTATAACAACCAGGTTTGCTAACAACTAAAATAATCCTCAACATTTACACACTTGTAATACTACAACCCTACGAAATAGTGCAATAAAACCTTTTCTATTCCAATTTCACTTAAACCTACTGTGTTTAAGTGAGGAAAATCACCATTGCTTCCATTTATTTATATGAATCTTGGCAAAGCAACAAAGTAGGCTTGTTCCTTAAGTACTAAAAAAAGCGCATCACTAACCCTTCTTTTAAGAGAGACAAGCTTAGAAAATAATTGATTTTTAAACTTAGTCAGATTTAAACTAGAGTTCAGTTAAGAATAAAGTCAATTTCAGCAAGCTTCAACCTACTCTTCAATCATTTTCAGCAGTATGCCATAAACAGGTCACCAGTGGAGTTTCACAGGGGCCCTTTACGGCAATCTGTTTTATGAATATGCTCAGCAGTGGAAAAGACAGCAAGCAATGAGTTAGAAAGCTCTCTCCATAAGAGACTTCATTCAAAGTAAAAGCAATGGCTGAAGAACTGCAGAGAGACCTTACAGGTCTAAGTGGGCAAAGAAAAGAACTGTATATAAACAAAAATTTACACATACTGGGAGTAGTCATCTCTAGCATCAACATAAAGTGATGGCTCCTGAGCTTACAATCATTATTCATGAGCAAGAATTCAAACATGAAATGTGACTGCAGCAGTTCAGCATTTTGGGGCAGCCAAAAGATAAATCCAATACTGTGAACTTTAGTAAAGGGAAAAATTTTGGATTTGGGTTTTTTTTCATATGTTATAACAAAACTTTCTGGTTCACCAGCACCCTGAGAACTGCATATCATTTCAATATGCTAAGTTAAAAATTAAACAGGTAAGGGAAAAGTAAGGAAGATAGTCAAAGAAAGCTACACAACTGTGTAGACTGGAGCTGCCCAACCTGAAGAGGAGTCAACAAAGAGATTCAAAACTTTGATTACATTGAAGAAGCAACAAGGCATCAACCCCATGCCTGTTTCAAGAATGAGGGCCCATCAAATAAAGATAGTGGAAACCAGATTCAAAGTAAACAAAAGTTGTTTTTCGCCCTGTGCCTGGGTCAACCTCCTTCCCAAAACAGCATAGCCATTGTAGAAACACACTACAAAGTACTTTTGCAGAAGAGGGCTTTGGAGTCTGGAGGGACAAGTTAAATACGCATTAGCCCCACATCCTTGTGTTGATGAAGGCCACACCTCATACTAGGATGCAATAGTATGACTGTAACCAGCTGGTTCATAAAGTAAATTGTTCCCTTTGTTTAGCTAGAAGGAAGATATTGCCAAACTGAAGCAACACACTAAGTGACACCAGTCAGATGACCAAGAGATCTGACTGCTGACAAAGAGGCGCTTATGCAGAAGACTAAACCAGACTCTTCTCAGAAGTGCACAGCAGAAAAACAAAAGGCAGACAATGAGGTAAAGTCCAGTTAGTGAAGTAAAAATTCTTCATAATGAGGGTGTGTCAAATCCTAGAAGGTGTTGCCCAGGGTTGTCACAATGGAAATTTGATGCTTGCAAAAGCACAGGTTGCAATTTCAAGCTGAAGGGGGGATCAACTTGCAAGTACCCTAAAAAAGTAAAGCCATGGCTTACCAGCAGTCATAGAGTTAACAGATGACCAGAGTCATCTGTTAAACTAGCTGTTTTGACAAATACATGCTGAAAAATCAGGAATTCTCCATCAGTTGCTTTTCCTTTTCTGAAAGGAATTACATGAGCAAGTACTGTTGCTCAAATAGCTACATCCAGAGTCCCATCCAGAGTAAGAAGGGTTACGCAGAAGTTCAAAATAGTAGTGTTTGGCGTAATTGCCATTAGATATCCCTAAATCTTATTTCAAGTGGAAAGATAACTTCATTAGTTCTACTCAAAGCTGTTATCATTTTAAAATAACAGTACTGTGCTGTTTTCTGATAAGCACCGATACTCAAATTGTATTTAAAGGCTTTTACTGTATGCCAATGGTGACTTACTATCAAACCTAGAAGATCCTATCTTCCATTTTGCATGGAGACACAATGCAATATTACTGCTTTGCAACAAAGACCTAAGTGCTGTAGTAGGGTGGGAGAAAAGGCAATTCAAAATAAGTGTTAATATTTTTCCCTGGAATCTGTTGTGACAGAAATGCTTTTGCACAAAGCACCTTCCCTCTTACTCTTCTCCCTACCCCAAAAAATACCTGGAAGTTTGGGGTTTTTTGTTCACTTCAGCCAATCCACTTCAGTACATCAACGGACATTTGGCAATTTAAGTTCCAGTAATGCAAGGGAAGCTTAACAATCTAGCTGGTAGGAACATGTTCCCTCTCTCCCTGCATGATTCAGTAAGGAACCTGAAATCTAGTACACAAAGTCTAAAATGCAAGATGATCAGGAAGTATTTAACATATATACAGTGCTTACACTGTGACATGCTTTCGGATTAAGTTGTATATAGAGTTGACATAATAGATGCTATCTGACAATATGGTTATCTAAAAGCTTCATGAAGATATATTTTAAACAGTGCCCTGAATCTGTCAGATAACAATAATGCTGGTCTCAAACTCAAATGTGGTTCAAAAGTAAAGGAAGTTGAGGTCATTACTCTAGTCTTTACTCCCTGTTCAAACTTGCAACTCTACTTGTGGTTGAAATGCTTGCACTGATGGTAAAACTGTACTTATTTAGAAACCCAATATTTGTAAAGTAAGTACAAGGTTTTTTAAAGGAAAAATATTATGTCCAAATCAACCTTACCATTTTCTCTTTTAAATAAAGAGAGGTTCTGCATTCCTTACAAGGCCATGCCAACTGTAAAATACTACTGAAACACTTGCTGCATGCCACCAAAACTTTAAGGATTCATTAGGTTTCCAATAATTAAAATACAAGAAGAAAAAAAAAAAAATAAATCCCTTTCAATAGCACAGCCAACCTACTTAGGAGCTGTAGAGAGCTAACTAAGCTCCTTAATTCTCTTCTATTTAACCCACTCCTGAAGACTGATGTTCTAAAGAGATATCAGCAAAAGCTTCCATTCTTTGCCATAGAGCATTAGAAATTATTCTGCAATACATTCCAGGATAAAGCAGACATTTAACAGTTATACAATTGGTTAACATAACGCGGTTTGAGAGTTTGCATACTTTTATACAAGAGAGAAGGTACTGAATAACAGGTCTGCCTCCAGGCAGGTCACAGAGATCACAATAACCCACCCAAAGAGAAGGAAAACTAGCTGTCACCATTGGGATAGCAGAAACCCACATGCTGCAGTAGTTTATATAGTCTGTCAGTTGGTTCAGCAGTGATGAATTTTTCTTTCTTTGGCTGCCTGCCACTGAACAAGAGCTAATCTTGCACCTAAACAATCTAGGCATTAAACGCACAGGAAGCCTTATCTTCTGACTTATG
The DNA here is from genome assembly GCA_004320125.1 of Scolopax mira. Lineage (NCBI taxonomy): Eukaryota > Metazoa > Chordata > Aves > Charadriiformes > Scolopacidae > Scolopax > Scolopax mira. Next base: position 210,722 of record BJBW01004923.1, read on the forward strand.
ACAGAGGATGACAGACAGAGATGGTGAAAATAAAGAGGCACTGCCCTACTAGCCAAAGGCAGCAACTCTTTAAGTACAGCATGATTTTTAACACCCAACCAACTCTGTATCTTGGCATGAGGAATTGATGCATCTGCTGTGCCAGCAATGGATGTCACTATGGGAAAAAAATCTGACTTGGTAAGTATAAACACAGAAGAGAAACTTAAGGCCACCCAAAACATCCTTATTTGTTCTGTCTTCTTGATGTGTACAACAATGATATCTGAATCAAGGGCATCTCTCCTAAACAAATCCTCAGGTGCTTCTTTCCATTTCATTTAAGCAAACCTTAGTCAGTAACTATTCACCTTAAAAATAATTCTGTGAAAACACTGAGAATTCACACACAACATCACCTTAAGAACCAGCCTTTGAAATTATTTTTAAAAAATAATAAAAACCCACACGTAGAAATAAGACATACATACACACACACACACGAAAAAATCCACAATAAACCCCACAAACTAGCTAAAAATTCACTAAAAGAGATTATTTCCTGACCACGCTTCAGCCAGCAGGTTAAAATGCAGCAGCAGGACCTAGATTTAAGCACACAATTATGCAATTAAACACTGCAAAATGCCAAAGCTAAAGTTGTGAAGGAAGCTTTACTAGGGCCATTTGGGGACTCAAGTGCAACATACTCAAGTGGAAAACTCTGTTTGCATATGGAAAGTTCACCTCAATTAAATCTGTTGATAGCAACATTCAAGTCCTGACTAACTTTGTTTTAGTCAAATTGTAATAGATTAGCAAATCAAATGAAGAGGAAACTGCTGATGCAACTGATACAAGAAATCAACCCTTTCACACACAGGCAAACTGCCACTATTTCCTTTCATCAAAGTGGCTCTACCTTAACAGTGAGGTATGCAGGACTCTGTGTAAAGAAACACTGCTGCAGTGTAATTTTTTGTTTTTCAATCAGCAGCCCAAGCACTTTGAAGGGCCTCACACAGAGCAAGTGCAGCATCCACACAGGAGGCAGGCCTTAAAAACATTAAAGCTTGTTCAGCGGAAACTTTCCCCATCACTGCATTTTTCAGTAACAAAGATGTTGTCAGAAATGACAATTTTTCATGTCCCCTGATGATGCCTTGCTAGCATTTGGTTATAAGCCATAAAGCAGGAATAATTTCAGCCTGTCAGGAGTCTAGCTAATGCCCAGTTTCCCCCTAGAGAGAATTCCTGTCAAATGTAATGAGAGCTCCAAAGGCCCTCTCTACAACATAATGAGCACTTAGGCCACACTGGTGATCAGCCAGCAAAAAGCATCAATTTGAGCCTGGCTACACCCTTGGGGCCAGACGTCACCAGTTTTAATAAGAATTATGATTACTATCTGCCAAAAGCCTCCTCAGAACTTTCTGTTAGCAGTAAAAATTCAGAAGGATGTCATTGGTAGATTACAGGAAACAAACAAAAAAAAACCCTAAGACCACCTAAATGGTGAACTGTAACACCATTTGGCATCCTCATTACAGGCATCTAAAACAAGAATCCTTAGCAAGAAGGTACTACTTTTATCAGAAATTATAATTGCTTAATGTGTAAAAGCATAGTATCTGAGACTGATATCCAGTGAAATGTATTTATGCCCTAAAAGCTTACTCTTAACAGCATATACAGACTAAGTGTGCTCTACTCTCCCTGCCTAGAACCAACATACAAATAATGTTCTGTCATAAATCTTAAAAGCTTCCAAAGTATCACTGCCTACTGAGTATGTAATTATAGTTGCCATACATACAGAACATTAAACCCTTGCAATACACAGATGTTAAGGTCAAAGTGGAAACCTCAGTTCTGACACTCTTTAATCTTGCGGGTTTAATTGATTTTATCTGAAGTTAATTCCTAGCACATTTACTGAAGTCACATGTTCTTTTCAAAGATGTTCTGAAAACAACACCCATTTCGCACCAAATGAGGCTCCTATTACAGATGTTGACTTCCTCACAGGTTACAGTGTGCCAAAAAGTCATTTAGGAGAGGAAATCAATTAATTGAAGAGAGAGAGAGAGAGAGAAAGAGGGAGGGAGGGAGAGGAGGGAGGGAGAGGAGGGAGGGAGAGGAGGGAGGGAGAGGAGGGAGGGAGAGAGAGAGAGAAAGCATGTCCAAATCACAAAGCCTGGAAAAATGACCTCAGAAAAACTGACATTCTTCTAAAACACAAGACAGGAAGACTAATACAGCTACAATACAGATCCAAGCCAAACACTACTCTAGGCAGGGCATTATTTAAAAAAAAAAAAAAAAAAAAAAGATGAGTTGTAACAAAATTTATTTTAGCATTATTTTGGATTCAAACAAGTGTACCTCTAAAAGCCAAGAGGATACCTACCTAGTCTTGCAGACAGAAAGTTATCACAGAATTGCAATACCACCTTATCAAATATAATATTTTTCGGAGAAAATAAAACAAAAATCAAAGAGTTCAGAGGTACAAAAGCAAAATTCAACTCTTCAATTCACTTGCTTAATGAAAGTCTTTGAATATACTGAAGATCTGAAGCCTGAACTAATCAATTTCTTCGCTGTGCCCCAGCCGGTCAGCCATGCTCTTTAATTTAATGAAACAAGAGTTTTAGATGAAATAGCACATACACATCACAAAAGAATTGTATTGTTGCACTTTGAAATGTGTCCAACTGTGCAACTTCATCTAATGATAATTTTTTTAAGAGGCCATCGATTTCTGAAAGACTTATTGTACCAGCATCTTGATGAAAAAGTGAATGTCAGCATATCTACAGAATACTTACACCCTGCCATTAATGCTTTATTTGGCAGACAATGACTACTCAATTGAGGGTCCTCTGGGCTGAGCAATCATTTAGCTTTTCTTCTCTTACGAGGTCCTTAGTGTCTTGTTCCAGTTCAATACTCTTTTTATTCACCATTATAGTAGCCATAAGTGTGAATTTTATGGGAACTTGCAAACTCATAGTCATAACTAGAGCTTTCCAAATCACTAATCTTTTCATACCTTTAAATGGCAAGGATTTGAGCAACTACTGCTACATATGCTACAGACACTTAAGATCAGTTCTACATATCAAAGGCTCTACCACCAACAAAAGAAAACCACGGAAAGCACTGAATTATATCTTTGAAACCACAGACACAAGACCTTTCCTACTTTTGCTAATGTCCTTCAGGACCAACACCAAGAAAGCCTTGTCACTAAACATAATCTATACTTCATTTGACAGCAGGTAGGCAAAGGTTTACTAATCACAGCTACAAATCAGCCTATTGATTCAGACACGTGATACAGTCATCCAAACATAAACAGAAGAGCTACATTTCAATGCGTTAGACAGACTGCAGATTTTGTGGTTTAGAAAACAAAATACCTTACCTGTTTGTGCATTTCAATGTTTAATCCATACGACATTTCATAATACTGCAAATAAAGGAGCACACATTATTTTCTTATGCTGGCTTACATTACATTTGGAGGTATTTACTGAAATAAAGAAAAACCTAGTATACTTACCATCACATAGTGCCTCTGCATTTCTGTCTTTTCACTTGCCAGTTTCTCACATTCCAATTTAAGGCTACAAAATAGATCACACTTTAATGTAACTGTTATGTTGTTCGTTTTGACATCAACCCACTTTATTTGTATATTAACAGAAGTAGCTAATTAAAAAGACCTCATAAACCAACACGCAAACACAGAGAGACTTAATTCATACTTTAAATACAAAGGCTGAGCAGGAAATTGAAAAGGTATTTCATGGGCACTGTATGAGACCCAAACTGTTTTCAGGACCCAAATATATCTCATCTTCATGCTTTGACAAAGAGCTGCTATGAAATACTACAACTTTCAAGCCATAACAGCATTTGAATATCTCTAAATTTACTACTTCTCAGAAGTAGAATAGAGGTATTTCTTTGCATGGGGCATTTAGTAAATTACTGAACAGTAACACTCATGTTAACAATTACAACTTGCGCATGTCTATAACCCTTAACCTTAAGTTATCTTGCCCACAGCATGAAAATTAGTACTTTCTATTATCACTTACTAGGGAGTTCTCTATTTTTATTTTCATAAATGAAAAGCAGTTACATTCAGTACTTGCATACCTCATCACTAACAAGGGTGTAATACTTTCACTGAGGGCAAATTCCTCAACATTCCCTTTGTTCTCTAGCACACTGATATTTTAATATTAGGGTTTTTTATGACACCAATAGGCATCCTAGGGTACAGTTTGTGTGCAAGCCAGCATTTTTCACTTATAGCTGTGATATCGAATGTTTACTGTTTACATTGCATTTCTAAATAAATAGCTTAAACAAGTTAATGATTTTAGATAAGATTACAGTATCATAGTTAAGAGAGAAGAAATCTAATCAAAACCAAGCAGATTTTTTTTGTTTGTTTGTTTTTTAACTGGGAAACCTGTAAAGGTTTTATTCCTATATGGGTCTTGCAGGTACACGAGTACAAAATTAAGAATAAGTGCCCCTTAACGCTTTGTGCATGCAAGTGCTCATACCCTAAATCTCTGCAGGGACCTCAGTAGCAAGCACAAACACAGTAAGAACGCCTGAAGGACAGCACAACAATCAGAAAGGCATGCCACAGCTTCAGGAGGTTCACAACACCTTTGTGTTAGTTGTGTTAGTTCTGCAGAAACTGTGTGCTTTAACAGTCCTTCTTGACTCTTTAAGCAACACACGTTAGCATTGTATTAATCTTTGAATTAACACCACACACAAATGAGCAAACACGAGAATTAATGCTACGGGCCACAGAATTAGCGCTGGTCTTCTTTCGATATACTTTAAAAAGTCCTCCACAGAAGGACCCCTAACAATTTTTTTTATTTTTTTTTTTTTCCAAATGCATTCAAACGCCGAACCTCTCCAGTTTCGACACAACAATCTTTTCCCGGGTGCCCGGGTCACCCGTGGGCAGGAGGGAAAGCGTGTCTCCTCCCGATCGTCCCGTCCTCCGGACACACACCCCCCTCACCTCCCCGTCACGGCCGGGGACCGGACGGAGGCTCCCCGAGCCGCCGGTGTCGGGTCCCTCTGCGGGGCTCAGCCGCGACGCCGCACGCCACCGCCTGGACGCGGCCGTTCAGTGCAAGCCCACCCCCCGCCTCCCCTCCCGCACCCGGCCGGGGTCGAGGCAACGACCCTCGGCCCCGAGGCGTCCCGCCGGCGCTCACCTGTGGTACTGCGCCTGGAGGAACTGGAACTCCTCCTTGATGCGGTCCAGCGACTCCGGGATGGTGAATTTGAAAGGCTGGCCCGCAGCCTGGTGCGGGGTCTGGCGCGGCGGCGGCCGGCACGGGAAAGAGAGGCACGTTCAGACACGGCGCGGCCGCCCGGGAGAAGGGATAGGGATGAAGGCCGGGATGGGGATAAGGGGAACGGCGCCGCCCGTCGCGGCCGGCCCGGAGGGATAGAGAGAAGGCAAGGAAAGGAGAGCCCGTCCCGCCCCGACCCCCGGGGCGCCGCGCACTTTTTACCCACCTTCCCGTCCCTCATCTGCGGGGAGGGAGGGGGAGAGGGGGAGGAGGCGGACGGCACTCGGGGAGCCTCTTCGGCCCCGACCCACCCGCTCCTTGCCGCCGCCGTCTACCCGAAAGCGGGGCGTGCCGGCTCCTCCCCGCCGACCCCCGCCGCCGGGGGCACGGCCGGCCCCGGCCCAGGCGCTGCGCTCGGCGGGGAGGGGATCTCTGCCCGGCCCGCCGACGATCCCCTGCAGTCATTCCCAAGGCACAGAAGTTGCCGGCGAAACAAAAGGGGTTCAGGAGAGGGGGCGCGTCCGTCTTCCCTCTTCCCCATCCTCCTCCCCCCGCCTCATTCCTCCATCCCTGGCCACGCCGCTCCTCCCCGGAGGGGACAAACTTGGGAGAGCGCCCGCCCCCCGTCAAGCCGGGTGGGGGGGGTGTCCGAGGCTGCCCGGGTCACCGCCAGCAGCCCCCGCACCGCTTCCTGGGCGGCCCCCGCACCCCCGCCGAGCGGCGTCCCCGGCCGTACTTACAGGGTGCCGGCTCTGGGGGAACATGGCTCTGGCCGCAGTGGGGCTCCCTCGCAGCGCGGGTTCTCCCGGCGAGCTCCCGCCCCCCCCGTCCTGGCTTCACGGCCCGGGAAGCCGCGGGGGCAGGAGCGGCGACAGCCGGCGGCGGCGGCCGCCTTCCCTCCGCCGCCGCGGGAGGGAGCGGGGCGAGGCGGCGTTCAGTGCCCCCTCGGCGGGGACATCCTCCGGCCGCCGCGTCCTTTGTTGCTGCTGTTCCGGGGAGGGTCTGGGGGCGCCCGGGGGGAGCGGAGGGGCCGCGCTCCGGACCGTCACCGCCGCTTCGCGATCCTTCCGGCGGGACGGGACCCGACGGGACCGGAGTGTCGTGGGGTGGGGGAGGGGCGGCGGCGGCCGCCCTGCCGCTCTCCGGGAGTGAACGATTTCCCCTTCGCGGGCTGGCAAGTTGCTGATGCGATTGTAAGGCCGGGAAGCCCCGGGCTGCAGCGGCGGCGACTCCTCGCCCCACTTCGTGCCTCTTTTAGCCAGGAGGGGAAAAAAAAATCCAGCCGAGGGAAGCGGGGCGCGATGTCTGTCTGTCTGTCACTGGCGGGACCGTCGCAAGCCGGCGGGGAGTGAGAAAG